>SNQJ01S0047602.1:0-25504 GCA_010110895.2 Picea sitchensis
AATAAATGTATTGTTTCATTATATTAAATGGAAAGTGGAGAATACAACCCATGCCTTGATGTTGCAAAGTCCCTTTCAATGGCTCTTTGCTCCAACACACACACTTTTTCTCCAATGCCTTTGATGAAGAAGATCCGCAATCTGACTTAGAGAGCTAAAGCAAAGTTATCTCAAGTATAATCTGTAGCAAAACTCTTCATGCATATGAAAACCTTAGCCTTTTCCATAAGATATCCCTCTTTATATAGGGTGAAAGAGGGATGGATGAGGATATTAGGATGATCCCACTAAATCAGAGAAGCGAGTAAGATCCAAATCGATCAGAGGCCACCTCATCTTCTAGAAGATTCCCTTCTAGAACATTCATGAATTTTGATTTTTCCTTTGTTTAAGCATTGTCACACCCTATGCACAGACAACCTGTGATGACGTAAAAGTCTAGATTTGGTGCAGAGTGCAACCATCAGGCATCGTCACACCCCATGCATAGAGCAGGGTGCGACAATCTCCCTTGTCATAGTTTTTAAGGAAGAAAAGGAAAACCACTTTTCTCATAGAGAAAGTCTCTTTTAATGTTTTCAGGGAACATGGAAGTGAGTTATGCACATGTCGTCAGTTGATCACTGGGGTGACCAAAATAATGTGTAACATAATTCCCCCCAAAGTATGAAGTTGGAACCTATGACAGCTAAAATACTTTGTAGAATGTGTGTGTCGAAAGAAAGGAATGCATCAGTCAGGAACCTCCAAACAATCAAGCATCTGCATAATAATATACCATCTTATGAGGTAGGCATTCCCATAATCAGACTAAAATTGACTCTAATCATAAGTGTCAAGTGATTCATGGTCACTAAACATACACTGTGGATCCATGTCATCATGATTCAACATAGCCACCAGAAATACAATGTGGATCTATGCACTTAAAGAATTCAAATTTGTACATATCCACGAGACATACAGAGTGGATATATGTGTCAGTACAAACTTATGAATACTCCATCGTAACCTGGACCAATATGGTGAGATATAGGGGCTTCATATCCATCGTCCCTAAGTACAAATCTAGCCATGTGATTACAGGTGTTGAAGTCGAACATGGAAGAAACCACTTGATTACCAGTCATTAATGAAAACCGTTAACAAGTGCGAGGTAAATCACCATTGATGTCAATGACTCCCAAGGTACTCTAGTACAATCCAAAGAATGTGAATGAATGCATTGAAGTTAAACACTCGATGGAATCTTCCAAACATGTGGAAATGATGTGAACCCACTGTTGAAAGCGAAGAAACCTGCCATTAAGGCATGCAGGCTCCAAGGTACTAAATGATTTCTAAGTCTTTTTCCTGGATAATGACTTGAAGTCGAGAGAAAAAATATCGTCATAGGAGGGAATTAATGTATCCCCCATCAATGACATGAAATATGTATCAGATTTGAAGTAGATTAGAGTATGAAGTGATTCAGGACTGACTCAAGGAAGGGCGACATGGTAGAAAATTTATAAATGTAGATGGCGAATCGATAGAAGGATTTTTTAGGTTGGAATTCTCTTGAACATATGAATGAAAAAATAGTTGCCTTGGCATCATTGACTCAAGGAGGACCCAACATATGAACTTGTGGATGGTCAAACGAGAGACAAATGGATTTCCCAACCCGAATATAGTGATGAAGGGGGGTGTCATGTTCAAGAGTGAATTTACTGCCACTAACATAGATACATAGACACATTTATTTCCCAATTTCCCCCCACCACTTCTGGCAAGTACCTCTTTATTTTTACACAAGAATGAGGAGGATAACATATGCTTGTAATGTAAGCTCATCCTTTGGACAATTCCCTCGGAGTATGTTTAACAAACCCTATGAAGGAGTGGTTCGATCCCATATGGGTCTTTCAATGTTTGTTTTACGAGTCCAAAGAAATAAAACTCAAGGGTTTTCATATTTAGAGAGTCTAAAAAACACTTAAAGAGAACTCCATAATGTACTTTTTCGTAAGCTAGTTTGACGAGACTAAAAAAGAGATAATCTACGACTCATCAGACGTTTTCTTCAAATATGTTTATGAGCGTGAAAAGAAAAATGTCATTCGACTATCTTTTCGTGTTTAAGGATCTTGAAAAGAGCTTAAAGGATACTCCATAAGGTTCATTTTTCGTATTACCACTGCGAGTTCAAAAAAATGATAAAAGGTTACTCGATTGCATTCTCATGGTTTCATGAGCCTGAGAAATAATTAAGACTGTGCTCTGAGTTTTTCCTTAAAAAACCCTAAAAGAATCTATACATAAGAAAAACATACAAAAACAACCAAAAATGGTGGACCCCTGTCAAACGTCTTGTCCTTAGATCTTTCAATTTGTAATAGAAAACACTTTGCAAAGTTGGTTAGACTTTAGGGAATAGGTAAAATATGAAAAATATTTTAATTTTGGAATAAATTATGGTAAAAAGTAATAAAATAGGTAAAAACAACCCATTTACCATTTCATTTTGCAATTTCACCCAAATAGTGCCCAAAACCCTCTTTTTCACCCAAATTTCAAGCATTGATTTTAGAGCGCTTGGTGGACCTTTTCGCAAACCGCTTCCGTAAAAAAGGTAGTCTTTTGCCCCTTTCTCTTTTCATGGTTTAAAATTTCATTTTTATTGGTTAAATTTTGATTTTAGGTTGATTTTTTGGGGATACTTGTGCCTTGAGATCGTCACAGGCCCACAGTATCATGAACTGTGATGATCTAACATCATTGTAGAGGACCCAAAACTAGGGTGCGACGACGTCACTTTGCGCAAAAGCAGAGCCTTATGACGACCACAATTCAATTTTTGAAAAGATAAAATGAGTTAGGAAAACTTCCAAGAATTGATTTTTTATGACTCTAATCCTGTTTTGATGTTACTTGGCAGGTTTTCCTTAGTCAAAATGCTCGAGTGGAGGGAAAGAGAGCATGAGGAGGAAGACTATTTTTCTAGGAATGACCCAGGTACAGTGATGGCACTCTGAGAGTGTGGTTTAGTCAAGTTCTTAAAAATTCAGGGCATGCTATCCCAACTGAGATTACTGAAGTATCTATTCCACATGTGGGATGTAAATGAATAATAATTTCATGTGGGTGTGCATACACTCACTTTGGATATAGATGACATTTACTTTCTGACAGGGTTATATTTATATCATCGAGGCTCTCGGGTATCACTCATGGGAAGAAGGGGTGGGGGAGAACCCATGGATTACTATGTTGCATACCATTGCATGCCCGGTATAGAAAAGTATAGTTGAAAGGTTTCCATTAGGGATGTTTGGGATTTACCATTGAGAACCATCCTTTATACTATCACCAGGATGGCAGGGAGTGCAACTCCCCACATGGATTTGCAAAGCCATTTTCAGTACGCCATAGAGTTTATGGAGCCCCGAGTCTTCAACTGGTGCGAGGGTTTCTTGAAGAACATGAAAAAGAAACTGACAAAGTATCATAATGGTCGGTTGAAACAGTTTGGTTACAGATCCATTTTAGTGTCCTTCTTCCTGGAGAGGGTCCCTGTCTTACGTCTACAGGTGGAGTGGGGAATACCCACTCCACAGGATCCATAGATGAAAAGATGGGTGGAATTGATGGCTCATCATGGTGGCATGCCCATTGTTAAGTATGATGAGGTTTTTTTTCCAGTGGATGAGAAATCAACTAATCATGGTGGAGGAGTATTCTTATGCTGGGACTTATTTCCGTGGGGATCCTGACTTAATTCTTCCTGAGGGATATTAATGGGGAGACATAGGTAAGAAGGAAATTTTCATTATATTATGTTTTTGATATTTTAATTATATAAAATGTTTTTGTCATTTAGCCAAGATGAATCAAGTGCTCTCAATAATGAAGATGTGGTGCCCTATCGTCCTCCAAGATCTTCTCCCATTTAGATGCGGAGAGAGAGAGGTGTCATGGAAGGAGTGGCTGTTGTGGATCTGGAGGTGATTGAGTAGAACCTATAGGGGTTAACTGTGAACATCCCTGATGCCACGGTGGATGAACTTCCTCGGCACTATCAACACCATACAGTTGACATATCTGCATCTATTGGTCAACTACTCCGTAGAGTGGCACAGGTAGTTGTTTGTTACAATGAGTGACATCCTTGATGTTTATTTATATGAAGCCATGAGCTTCACTATTTTGATATTTTGGTCCTTGGACAAACAATTTTTGTAATTTTTGTTGTATTAATATAAAGTTCCTACTAGCTTACTTGTCTTTTTTAAAATGTGCGTTTGGGTTTATAAATGTATCAAATGTCTGTCTAACACATAATTAGCCAATGCATCTGTCAATGTGTTTAGACATATAGGAATATTCTGATACGCAATATAATCAAAATGTCTTTCCAATAGGTGAATTCGTAAGTATACCCGTAACAAAGTAGGACTTCAGATGGAATAAATGTTACTCAACTGCAACACTACTAACTATGAATCGAGTCATACAATAAGATAACAGATGCCAAATGAAATAGTGTTAGTTAAAAACTCGATAACTGCACTGTATTCTGCGATATTATTAGTTGCACAACCAAGGAAAACACCATGTAGACTGATCAACTCATCCATAGGTGCATAGATTTCCCATGGAGAAGATGCTAGGTTTTGAGTACTGTGACTAGCACCATCATCAAAGATGATATGGGGTAGAAAAGACACCGACATATGGAAACCAAGCACAATGCAAGGTAAGAAGCTGAAAGGCAAAATAAAAAATGAAAAAAGAACACTAGAGTATGATACACTAAAATACACAACACTCATGAAAAAATAGTTTAAGCATAATACTTCTTCAATTAAAGCCCATTCCAGGGTTCACTCAAAGGAATTCCATCATAATCTACTAGCTCCTAAGCCCCTTTCTCCAACACTCATTTCACAATATAAGGGCCATGCCACATGGGCTCAAATTTACCAGCCCCTAATAAGTCACGATCATGTTTGTAAAGGAGAACCAAATCACCCTCAGAAAAAACACGTGTTTGACATGCTTGTCATATTGAGCTCTAATACACTTCTTCTTAGTTTCAATGACTAAGGCAATATCAAAGCGAGTCTCATCTAATTGCATCAAATACAAGAGACGTTCATCCTCAGTCAAGGTGTTAGGGAGAAGTTTGACAGCGAGTTTCAAATACGGTATTTCACATTCAATCGATAGAATAACTTCGATACCATATACTAATTGTAAAGGTGTGAATCCTATGGAAGATTTAACGGATGTCCGATAAGCCCATAATGATGAGAAGAGCATCATTTTCCATCTTGAATTGTGAATTCCTACCATTCGTCGAAGCATAGTATTGAGAAATTTATTGATTGCTTCAACCTGGCCATTTTCCTATGGATAGTAAGGTGTTGAGTTTTCATGTCGAAGACCCAACTTCTCGGTAATTTCAGACATCATGAAATTGTGAAAATGACTACCATGGTAAGTGACGATGGCTTGAGGGAAACCAAATCTAGTAACGATATGATTGAATATGAACAACATTGCAGTTTTCCCAATATTATCAAATGTAGACATCATCTTAGCCCATTTAGTGAAATAATCCACGTCTACAATGATGTATCCATGCCCCCCGACTGAGTGAGGGTTACATGTCATGAAGTCAATGCCCCATTTAGTGAATGGACCAATGAAAACTACAGGGTGAAGAGGAGTAGGATGAGATTGGATCTTATTTTTATATGTTTGACAAGCATGGAATTTCTGGACATAAGTAATGCAATCCTTAAACAATGAAGGCTAGAAGTAACTAGCTTGTAAGATATTTTGGGCAGTGGCATACCTAGACATATGATCGCCACATGCTCCGTAATGAAAGTCATTAAAATATTTCTCATCTTCATCATAAGTTAGACAACGTCGAAATATGGAATCAATACCACGGCGGTAAAGGGTATCACCAAGGATAATGTATTGACTGGCTTGATACCGAATGCGACGATGATATACACTAGAAAGATCGGGTCAAATTTTTTGGGTTTGGAGATAAATGATAATGTCTGCATACCATATGTCATCATAACTGATCAGAAACAAAGACTCATCAGGAAAATAATCTTCTGCCATAATTTATGTCTCAGTAGAGGGAAGGTCACATATCAACTCGACAAAAACCAAAGACTTCTTTGAATTGGCTCTCTCAAACTCCAAATAAAACTCCTCGAGAATAACTATCCATTTGGACTATTTCCCCCCCAACAATTGTCGAGTAAGGATGTGTTGCATGGGTTTGCAATCGAAAATGGATGTGGTTTTGCGCAATAAGATATAATGACAAAAACATTGTACAACTTGAACAGCTGCCAAGGTCAGTTTCTCCACATGCAGATATTTGGTTTCGGTGGTCATGAGACTCCGAATCAAATAGTAGATAACATTTTCATCATGCAAATCATCCTCTTGGACTAGAACCATAGTGATGGTAGAGTCTGAAGCAGCTCAGTACAGGAAATAATCTCAACTATAATCGGGTGGAAATAATAGTGGTTTACGGGTTAAGGCAGTGTCGTCCCATACAAAATTGTGACCCTTTTTAAGTAGTCGAGTAAAACCTTTCGTTAATTCAACATAATATGGGATGAATCGACATAAAAAAATTTCCTTCCATTGCAAACTTTGGATTTGGCATAGTGTAGAGGGAGGAGGAAAATTGAGGATAGCTTCAACCTTCAGAGGGTCCACCCTAATCCCATGTGTAGAAACGATAAAAATAAGAAGTTGTTTGGACTCCACACAAAAAACACATTTATGCAGATTCAATTGTATGTGATAATAGCGACAATGTAGGAAAATGGCCCGTAAATGTGCTGGGTGATCTTTACGACGCATGGAATACACTGATAAATCATCTAGGTAAGGTTGTACAATGTGCTTAATGTCATGAAAAGCGTAAGACATAGCACGTTGAAAAGTCTCACCAACATTCTTGAGACCAAAAGTTAGTTTCTGGTATGCGAAGGTTCCCCAAGGGAAAATAAAAGCAATCTTGTGTTGATCCGTAGGTAAAATATTGATTTGATTATAGACAGAGAAACCATCCATCAAGGAGAATATTTCACTCATGACACAGTCATCAACGATCTAGTCAACTAAAGGGGTTGGCTAATTTTATTTGGGACAAACTTTGTTGATATCCCTATAATATACACAAACATGGATCGTGCCTTGTTTCTTCGTAATTGGAACAAGATTGGACACCCAATCAATCAAAGCCATAGGACTGACAAAACCGACTTTGAGAAGTTTTTCAACTATGAGTTTAATAGCAACAACTTTGCATGGATGTACTGGGTGAAGTCTCTTTCGAACAAGTTTAGCGTTCGGGTAAGTATTAATCTCATGTACAACAATATTTGGATCAATTCCAGGCATCTCTTCGTAACTCTAGGAAAAAACTTCACAAAATTCTTGGAAAAGAGCTTTGTAAATTTGGACCTCATCAGCAGAACATGAGGAATCGATGTGAACATTTTCCATAACTCCGGGTAAAATGTATAGAGGGATGGTGGGTGAAATGTTACCCAAGTTCCATTCATACAAAACATCATGTGTTGGTTCAGGAATAGAGGAAATAGTAACAACAGTAGACGAATTCAAAATCCATTGATAACTCTCTATGGTCTCAGGTCTCAGGAAGAGAATAGAACGATGATTCCGATTGTCCCATGGGGTATCTTCCATATACATGATTGTCATGATCATCGGTGTGAAATAACATGTGAAATGAATCTAGATACGTGTCTAAGAGAGAATGAGGAGAAGGATTTTCTGATTGAATAACTTGATAAGCCAATTCTACCGGACTCAAAGGCATTCAGTCGCTGTAACGAAGACAATCGTCAGAGCTAGGTACTATCCAAGGGTCACAAGGCTCAAGGGTTTCACCAATAGTGGTTGATATCATGTTAATTGAAGCGACAAAAGAAGGAGGAAGATTGGGTGGTGGAATGAGGAATGTATCCATTCACGATGAATCCTTTAGAAGACCCACAATGACATTCTCATAACTGGGAGATGTTTTCGCAATGAAAGGTATGTTACTAGTACGTGAATCAAAATTAAAGAAGGTAAGTTGATCGACAGTAACAACTTTTCCTTGGTGCAGAAAACGTATCACATGGAAAAGAGTAGAAACAATTGCACGCATGGAACCAATCCAACTACGACCAAGTAGAAGGTTATAATCGAGAAGCGCATCAAATAACTCAACTTGAACAGTAATTACTTTACCTTCTAACGTAGTAGACAACGAAGGAAGAACACCATAAGGTTTAAACCTTGTACCATTAAAACATTTTAGAGTATTGTGTGACTCGGTAAGGGTAGGAGAACCAATGGCTTTCTAACAAGTGACGGACATGACACAAGTCGAAGCTCCTTCATCAATAATGGTTCGAAAAAATATTCTTATTTTCCACAACAACTTGTATTTGAAACACTAATTGAGGAGGAAGCCTTGGAATATGATATTCCAAGTCAAAGATTATCAAGTTCGTATTGGTAGGATCAATTCCACAAATATCATTTAACAATGCCTTTCGTTGCATAGGACAACTTTGAAGGACTTCAAGAGATGACATCGCAGAAGGTGCCTACGCAAGGTCTTCTACATTACTGTACTTTTGGGTAGCACATGCATGATAATTAAATGAAGATTTACGAAAAACACCCTTAGGAGGAGGACAAATAATTGTATCTAGTCTTGGTCATTCGGGATGAACAGGACTGTTAGGAGGTGAAGTTTATGGAGGAGGTTGAACCAACAGAGGTTGTGAATCATCAACTTTCTCTTTTAAAGGATAATAATCTTTGGTTCGAGTAGCGACTGCAACTTCATTCTTCTTGGAGTCACCAATACACATAAGTACATAAGATGTGGTAGAGGGAGAAGGTTGGTCATGAATGACCAATTGTGCCTGTTGCTGAGAAGGAAACAATTGTGACAAAACGACAAGTGTAGGAGGTGTCCTGGTCCCTTGTAGGAACTTAGTAACCTCAACACGTCGTGGACAATATTTCGTATAATGATCCTCACCATAGATAAAGAAACGATAACGAGGTTTGTTCTTGTCTTTGTCACCAGTAGGCTGAGTCTTGGTTTTATCACATTGTTGATTATTGTTTTTTTCCTCTGTACTCTTACCCTTCCTTTTCTTTTTATTTTGATTTTTACCGGTAGGTGTAGATTGAACCAAATTAACCTCAAAAGTTTTATCGAGAGAAAGAGTCGGAGGAGGAGTATATTTTACATTAGGAGTAGTAGACTTGGGATTGGAATGACTGGGTTGTTTAGACTGAGTCTCAGTGTGAAAATTTCCAATCACGCCATCAACAACACGAGAATCTACTGGAAGTGTTGGGGATGGATTTGTAGACGGGCGAGGAGCATCAGGGATCAAATAATATAGTGTACCCGTTTGTGAATAAACAAGATCCAAGTATTAGGCACGACTAATCGCCTGGTCTTCAGTGAAAACACCACCCATGGATACATCTCAGGCTATAGGACCAATGAGTGACATGGTAAACCACTTAGCCAATAGTTGATCAGGAAGGGGAAATTTGATTAAGCGTCTTCTCCTCCTCCACTCGTGAATATGATTGGAAATGTGAGTAGAAGAGGATTGTTTAAATGAAATCAAAATTTCAGTTCCAATCTCGTATCATATTGGTAATTGGTAATGCATTAAGAAATCCATAGCTAAGGTGTTGAATTCGTTGAATAATCCTCATGGAAATTCAATATACCATTTGGTTTTCGAACCCATAAGAGTTTGTTGGAAAAGATATAATTTTATGGAGTCATCCATCAAGGAGTTGGATGAACACCAAAGATGGAATGTCATAACATGATTATTTGGGTCTTCTCTTGATTGGTTGTCAAACTTAGGAATGTCTGATGGCAACTTGGTAGGTATGACTGGCCAATAAGAAGAATGAAAAATAGGATCATTCAAAATTCTATATAAATCTGATAAATCCAAAGTAGCAAGAAATGACAATTGTTTGTTCACTTGAGGAAACTGGTAGTTTTGAGGAGGTAGTCTTGTAGGTATACTAGTAGGACCATAAGCAGTCTATAGATAGTTAGAGAGTCCTATCAAATTTGGTGGTGGAGGATTTTGAGTTGAATATCCAACATGAGTTGGTTGATTAGGTAAGCTTCCTTGGAAAGGAGCATTAGACTGAAAGCTTTGACCCCAGATAGGATTCATAGAACCTGGATATGTTTGCTCAGGATTAGGGGGTACAAAATAACTAACTTGAGGAGTTTTCCCCCCAGGTTGTTGTTGATTTCCTTGGAAAAGAAAATTCCAAGGTTGAGACTGTAATCTAGGGGTACACTACCCATACACTGGGTTATGACCTCCAACTTGAGGTTTCCCCCAACTTGAGGTTGCCCCCCAACTTGAGGTTGATCTCCAACATGAATTTTAAAACCAGAAGCAACAGAATGAATTGTGCCTCCATCTTGATTGGATCTACTTGGACCAGGGTGATTAGATCCTCCAGGTGAAGGGTGATTAGATCCTCCAGGACCTAGGAGGAACAAAAATATTAGGCCCTCTGGATGGATTCTGGGTAGGATTAGAAATAGAAGTATTCAAAGCGTTATATACAGGAGGAAGTGACGGATTTGATATAAGAGGAAGTGGTGTTCCAATAGGATCTTGAGTGATGATGAAACTTTTGGCAGAAACAAGCATAACTTGTGGGACCATAGTAGATCTAGCGAGCTGGAGAGGAAGAATTGTGTGAGAACCAACCAACAATTGGACTAAAACTGCAACAACATTTCTGGTCGTGCTAGTAAAATGATCTAAAGGTACTTTATAAGTAGTGAAAGTCATAGGCGTATGTGATGTCATAGG
Organism: Picea sitchensis; assembly: GCA_010110895.2. Taxonomy (NCBI): domain Eukaryota; kingdom Viridiplantae; phylum Streptophyta; class Pinopsida; order Pinales; family Pinaceae; genus Picea; species Picea sitchensis. Next base: position 10,932 of record SNQJ01S0047602.1, read on the forward strand.
TTTATTAGAGGTCTTCTGGCATAGATGACTCATTCCTAGTTTTTCAAAAATATCTTATCCCGAATAGGTTTTCCAAAGAGAATAGATAGGGGGAAAAGAGCTAGTATTAAAAATTCTAGCAGTATGAACTGGAGTTATAAATGACTCACTTTGAAAGAGTGGATCGTCTACATAAGACTCTATGCGAGGTCCAATAGGTATTCTAGTATAATCTTCAGCAACATTTCCCGATGAATTAATCCGAAGAAAAAGTGGATCTCGTACAACACTTAATAACTGATTTACACAAATTATTGATTCCTACAATGGAGTAGAAGTTCCAATATCAGGGGCTACATCATTATTGACTGCTCCTTCAGGAGATCCCTCTGGTGAGTTAGGAAGAAAAAGAGTGTATTATTCTGGATCTTCTGGAGGTAACCCTTATATCCTACATGAACGAAAAGGGTCGATGTTGGCCACACTAAATAAAGAATGAAATAAATCTATGGCCAACTAGAGAAACAAACAACACTCACTAATAAAATCTAGATATCAAACACGCAAAAAAACCTTCTTATGTCAAATTCAGTAGTTGGTGATGAAATACAACGCCACAAAATCAAGACGAGAAGGGGCTGGGATAAAGCGGGTGGAGACGTTACATTGATGACTTGCTTAACAGAATTACACCCTGGTGCAAGCTCCCACACATAATCGTGGGTATACCCTCCAAGAAGCCCGAGTGAGTTTGGCCAATTTCGATTCAAGGTACCGTGAAGACTTTTGCCTCCACAGTCACCTCGTGTAAAGAGTCTAAAGAGATAGGCCACTAAGGTTACCAACTACGACAATGATGCCTAGGGAAGCAATTGACAGTCTGACCCACCCGCAAGGGAAGGGTATCTAAGCCCAAAATCAACGCACGAATGTCCCCAAAGTATTTTCTTCTCAAGTAACCCCCAATAATATGCTCAATATCTACACTAAGACCAACAAAGCAAGGTGAGTAACTCTGTCGGCCCTAATGTGACCTCATGATTGACCCTTGTGTTAGAAGGGATTCCCAGGACAAAATGTAGCAAGTGGATTTCAACTCTCCCTATCAAAAGATACTATTGTGTGTTTTGATGCTTTGGAGAGTGTTCTTTACAACCTATTCCAAAGCGCTATCCTAGCTAATGTTGGTGTCTAAAATTTCTAGAAAATAAAAGTTGCTAATACATTTTAAAATTAAGTTGTATTTTAAAGGTTGTTGCTTACTCAAAAGGGAAACAAAAATGAAGCTGATGATGTATTTGACCTTGACCCAATAAAATTCAAGATGAGATGATATGTAATTGTTTCATTTGATGAACTCTAATTACAATAGAGAGAAGGTTTCTCTTTTCAGAATAACAAATCTACAAAGCACAATTTCTCAATTTATGAATGATATGGATTCCAAACAATAAAAAACTACTAAATTTTCCAATTTTTCTCTTTTCAACAAAAAATTGAATGCAAATTTTTTTCTTACAAAGACTACTAAAAAAAAGACTAAACTTTAGTTATTTCCTTTTCAAACCAGAACAGAGACATAATCAAAAAATAAAGATTGTTCTAAGAAGACTAATGCACTCTCAACACTATTTCCCAAATCAAACGCACAATGCAACAAAAAATGAAAAGATAAGAAAACTTTTTGTCGAATGAAAAAAAAAATTGTTTCTCAATAAAAAAAAATCCAAAACTTAAAATCAATCCAAAACTCAAGAGAAATCAAGAACAACTTATCAAACAAGCACCCAGGAACAAAGTCTTGAGATTATACCCTTGCGACAAGAAGTAAAAAATGAAATTTACAAAGCTTGTGAAGACGACTCTCAATCCTTGAAAATCAATCAAATCCCGGCTTAAAAGATGTAAATCAATTATTCACCAAAGATAAGAGTTCATCCCAAGCAGTAAAGACAAATCTGGGCAAAGAAAAGAAAATTGGTTGTCACTCAACAATTCCTACAGGAATCGTCACAGGCTGCAGAAGGATACAGTGCGATGATGCAGGATCGTCGCAGGTTGTTAGTAAGGAATAATGCAACATCATCGCCCTGGTCTACACAAGCAGAGTGTGACGATAAAGGGTCTTCATAGGCTAAAAATACGACACAGTGCGACAATCTCTGAATATAAAGAAAATTTGGAACAATGATAAAATTTCTCAATGGACCTTCAAACCCAAGGAGTTAAGATGGATCACCCACAAACTTAGATAATGAAATTGACTAAAAGAACGCAGGCTAAAATAAAATAAGAAGCAAAAAAACAAAAAAAGGTCATTTCCCCAGTATGGTCGCCAATTTTTTTATCGGACAAATCGGTAGGTGCGGACACAAGCTAATCTCCCTAACTTCCATGGAAAGCTAGAACAAAACAAGACATAATACAAACTTCACGTTAGACTTCATTGTCATATAAAATAGTTTAGAGAGGTACAAGTGACATACCTTTTAAATGATGCTTGATACTCGCTAGTGTCGTCCTGGTCGCTCCATATTTGGATTTACGAGATGTTGAACTTTTTTAAGAAGAACAAACCAACAAAGAGAGAGAATTTATATATATTCCAATGAATTCTATGTATAAGATCAAGGAGTTATACAATAAAAGTCAAGACACCTTTATAGGGAATAAATGTATTGTTTCATTATATTAAATGTAAAGTGGAGAATACAAACCATGCCTTGATGTTGCAAGGTCCCTTTCAATGGCTCTTTTCTCCAACACACACACTTTTTCTCCAATGCCTTTGATGAAGAAGATCCACAATTTGACTTAGAGAGCTAAAGGAAAGCTATCTCAAGTATAATCTGTAGTAGACCTCTTCATGCATATGAAAGCCTTTGAAAACCTTAGCCTTTTCCATAAGAGATCCTTATTTTTATAGGGTGAAAGAGGGATGGATGAGGAGATTAGGATGATCCCACTAAATCATAGAAGCGAGTAAGATCCAAACCGATCGGAGACCACCTCATCTTCTAGAACATTCGTGAATTTTGACTTTTCCTTTGTTTAAGAATTGTCACACCCTATGCACATGAATCCTGCAACGACGTCATAGTCCATATTTGGTGCAAAGTGTGACAATCAGGCATCATCGCACCCCATGCATAGAGCAGGGTGTGACCATCTCCCTTGTTGTAGTTTTTAAGGGAAAAAGGAAAACCACTTTTCTCATGGAGAAAGTATCTTTTAATGTTTTCAGGGAACATGGAAGTGAGTTATGCACATGTCGTCAATTGATCACTGGGGTGAACAAAATAATGTGTAACAATTTCGTAGGTTGTATCCCTTCATTCTCTTGGATAATAAGAAGGAAGGACCTATTATTTTCTCTAGTGGACATAGCCCACACTAAGTGAACCATGAATATCTGTGTATCTATTGTATTGTGCATATTTTGTGTTTGATTTCCACATTTGTCTTATTTTATTGCTCCGAGATCCTATTTTTCCAACAACTGGTATCAGAGTGAAAGGTAACTTGCAGGAAAAGAGGGTTCCTGGTTTGAGTGGGAGTAATGGAGGAAGATGGAAAGTTGAGGGTCGATAAATTTAATGGCCAAAAATACCAGTTATGGAAGATGGAAATAAAAGATTATTTATATCAGAAGGATCTATTCCTACCATTTGGTGGAATAGCAAAGAAGTCGACGACAATGAAGTGCGAAGAATGGGATGTTCTCGAAAGAAAGGCAATGGGAATGATACGACTGAGCCTGGAAGCGTCGATGGCTTTCAATATTTAAAAAGAAAATACAATGAAGGAACTGATGGATGCATTGGCTAAAATGTATGAAAAACCCTCGATGTCCAATAAAGAATTTCTAATGAAGCAATTATTTAATATGAATATGTGAGAAGGTGGGTTTGTTTCAAATAATTTAAATGAATTTAATACAGTTATTGATGAACTAGGTTCTATAAAAGTGGACTTTGATGATGAGGTCATGGCTCTTCTAATATTTTTCTCATTTCCATAAAGATGGAACATATTGGTCATGGCTGTAAGTAACTCTAGCTCTGGTTCAAACACTCTAAAATTTGATGATGTTGTTGGTGTTATCCTTAGCGAGGAAATTCGATGAAAAAGAACAAGTGAGACATCAGGTAATGCATTAAGCATGGAGAGGAGGAGAAAACAAAAGGATAGAGGAAAGGGCTCAGGGAACCACGGGAATTTTAAGAAGGGAAAATCGAAATCCACATTAGGAAAAATAGAGTGCTAGAATTGTGGAAAGAAAGGACATTTGAAAAAAGACTGCAGAGCTCCAAAGAAGCAAAGAGATGGACAACAAGAGAAAAATTAGGAAGCAAATGTAAGAGGTGATGTGTTACAAAATGATTTGATTCTTTTTGTAGATAATATTTCTAAGTCTTGGGTAGTATATTTAGGGGCTTCATTTCATGCCACACCCCATTGAAATTTTTTTCTAGATTATGTTCAAGGTGATTTTGGATAGCTTCATTTGGGTGATGATGCACCATGAAAAATTGTTGGAATGGGAAAGGTACAAATAAAGAAAAATAATAGAAACTAATGGTGGTTGAAAGAGGTAAGACATGTTCCAGATCCAAGGAAAAATATACTTTCAACAGGGAAGTTGGCAAGTGAAGTTTGTATATTCATATTTACAGATAAGGTGTGGAAGGTCACCAAAGGATCACTGGTGATAGAAAAAGGAGAGGATGTAGGTACATTGTATTTATGTATTGGTAGTATTGATTTTTCTATCTCTTTAGATTCTACAGGAGTGGATACAACTCTTTGGCATCATAGGCTTGGACACATGAGTGAGAAGGGTATGAAGATACTTCACAAAATGAATTTGTTTCCAGATCTTAAACAAATTTATTTGGATTTCTATGAGCACCGTGTTTATGGAAAACAAAAGAGAGTTAGATTTCTCAGAGTTGGAAAAGAAAAGAAGAGTGAAAGGTTAGATATTGTGCATACAAATGTATGTGGACCAACTCATGTATCATATCTTGGTTTCTCTCGTTATTATGTTAATTTTATTGATGATGCAACTATAAAAACTTGGGTTTATTGCATTTGACAAAAATATTATGTTTTTGACTCTTTTAAGAAATGGAAACCTTTGGTTGAGAATGAGACAGGAAAAAGGTTGAAGTGTCTCAGATCAGATAATGGAGGTGAATATTACAACAAGGATTTTGATTATTATTGTTCATACCATGGGATTCTTAGAGAGAAGATAGTTCCAGGAACACCACAAGAAAATGGTGTGTCGAAAAGGATGAACAGGACAATCATGGAGGGTGCAAGGAGTATGAGATTGCATGCATGGTTTCCCTTACAATTTTGGGTAGATGTTGTAGATATTGATGTTTACTTGATAAACAGAGGACCTTCAAATTCTTTGGATGGTGGCATTCTAGAGGAGGCATGGACGGGTAAAAAGGTAAACTATTCATTTTTTAAGACTTTTGATTGTGAAACATTTGTCCATATTGATAACGAAAATAGAACAAAGCTTGAGGAAAAATCCAAGAAGTTTACCTTTATTGCATACGGTGTTAATAATTTTGGTTATCACTTATGGGATTATGAGAATCACAACATCATTAGGAGTAGAGATGTCATATTCAATGAGATGGTCATGTACAAATATCAGTTGCAGGGAAAGAAACGGGAAAAAGAAAAACAAGAATACACAGTGCTTGATGAGATCACTTAATTTTTTTTTTTCAAAGGTACCAGAAAATCAAAATGTACAACAACAAGAGCAACAAGAACCTCAAACTCCTGCAAGTAGACCCCTTGAACGATACTCTCCTTCATTGTATTATTTATTGTTGATTGATTCTCATGAACCAGAATGTTATGAAGAGGCAATGCAGGTAGACACTAAAAAGAAGTGGGAGAAAGGAATGAAAGAGGAAATGGATTCCTTGGTAAATAACCAAACTTGGGACTTGGTTCAGTTTCATGTACGAAAAAGAACATTGCAAAATAAATGGGTTTATAGGTTGAAGGAAAAATATGGAGGCAAAAAGTGGTACAATGATAGAGTTGTTGTAAAGGGGTTTGCACAAAAGAAAGGTATAGATTTTGATGAAATATTTTCTCATGTTATTAAAATGACTTCAAATAGGACTATTTTAAGTCTTGTGGTAGTAGAAGATTTTCATCTTGAAGAATTATATGTAAAACCAACTTTTCTAAATGGGGATTTGGATGAAGAGATTTATATGGAGAAACCACAAGGGTATGAGGTCAAAGGGAAGGAAACTTTTGTATGCAAGTTGAAAAAGAGATTGTATGGCCTAAAGCAAGCTCCAAGGTAGTGGTATTTGAAGTTTGATAGGTTTATGACAGAACAAGGTTATAGTAGATGTCATTTTGATCACTGTGTTTATTTTAAAAGGATAGAAAATAGAAGCTATATTATCTTGCTATTGTATGTAGATGACATGTTTGTTGCAGGGTCTAATATGTAGGATATAAATGTGCTGAAGAAGAAAGTATTTAATTCATTTGCATGAGATCCTGAGAAAGTATCTATTTCAACCATCCATGAGATCCTCCACCTTCCCTAAAAATTAGGAAACCAAATGTGAGGTGGATTCTCACACTTAATTAATTTATTTTTCATGAATATTAATAATAGTTCATGTGCACTTGGTATTTTGGCCTTCATGTAATATATACCTCCTCCACATTGACTACAAATTGTAAATAGGTTATTCCATGGTGTCAAGGTGTATGAGACACTTATATGACACTTATGACACTTAGGGAGAGGTACCTAGGTGTGAAAAACTCATGTGTAACAGAATCCCCCTAAAGTGTGAGGTTAGAAGAGAAACCAATCATTGAAACACTTTAAAGTTCTTCAATGCAAGGGCGTGGAGTTGAAGAACGTGGAAGAATATGCAAACAACCATCAAATAGTATTAAAAAATGTTCCATTTCTGAGGCATGCATACCTATGCTTGGAATACGAGATGACTCAAACCATGGTCGCCGACCAATACACTACGAATCCATGAAAAATATTGACTAAGGATATGTGTTGGCCCTTGACCAATTTTTGTGGATTCTTGGTCATGTTTGACCTATTTTTGGGACTTCGACAGGCTGTCAAAGGCGGAGTGTAAGACGAAGCAGAGATCGCAGGATCTCGACCCTTTTTTAGGGATTTTTGGGTTTTGGGATTATGTAACTAGTATGGGAATGTCAACCCATGGGTTTACCCATGCTCAGGCCCACTTTTGTAATGTATATATAGAATACTAAGCGATCTAATAAGGGTAGTAGAAGCGATAAGTAGTGTTAAGTGTTAGAGATCTGATCTGTGTGATCAAGGGATTGTAAGAGTGCTATGTGATAAGTAATTGTTTTGTGCATATTGTGTGGGACTTGTAGAGATACATGCAAGTAATTGTAAGATTAAGGCTTGGTTTTGTACCATAGCTCGAAGAAGGAGGATCTGGTGGAGTGCGCGTAGATCTCCCGTCTTCTGCGAAGTAGGATTTTGATGCTATGTGATTGTAAGAAGCTTGACATAGATAATAAAGAAGAAGAGTTGGTGGACATAGCCCTAGGGTGGGGGTGAACCATATACATGTTGTGCTGCTATTCTTTGTGCGATGTGTTGATGTGTTTATGTCTTTACTTACTAAGTGCTTTGATATATATAGATAGATCTGTTTATTCTTTGTACTAACGATGAATATGGATGTTAGATATGACCTATGTGAATGTGCTTAATGCTTGAATCTGCTAGATCTAATCTATCTCTCTATGCTAAGTGCTTAGATATGTCATATCTGACTGAATGATGCGATGCTCTATTTTATCTGTGGAGTAGATAGTGGTTAAATATTGATGAACTGTCGATGCTAAGTGCTCTGTTAAGTATTACAATCATAGATCTGTGTCCCAGCTAAGGTTGCAAACACCCGAGTCCTGCAACTACCCCTGCCTCCACCTCGAGTGAGACTTCATCTGCTTTGTAGGTGTTGCCGAAAGGGCCGGTAGTTAGGGTTTTTTCGGTGCACTATTGTAGCGTTGAACCATGGGTCCGCCCCTGTGCCAACAAATGGTTCTATTGTCAGGACCTGAAACTGTGATTGCTGGGAAATGAGGAAGAAGAAGCTTTGTGCAAATATCTGACCTGAAACTATGAAAGCTCTGTGAGTATATATGTTTCCCTAGTGCACAACATGCTACTGACTTGTGAAGCTTTGTGCCAAGAAAAGAGGTAATATTTGGAAGCTTGTGCTCTGATAAAGGTAAGAATAGTGAAACGTTTTAGATCTAAAATATTTGTGCTCTGTAGAAGTAAGATAAGTGGAAATTTTTGTTTTTGACAGTATGGATCTAGGTATGTTTGATAGATTATGTCCTAGCTTGAAAACTAGGGCACTAAAACTAGCTTGAAAACTGTGATTGTTGGGAAATGAGGAAGAAGAAGCTTTGTGCAAAGATCTGACCTGAAACTATGAAGGCTCTGTGAGTATATTTGTTTCCCTAGTGCACAACATGCTACTGACCTGTGAAGCTTTGTGCCAAGAAAAGAGGTCAGATATGAAGAAAAGAGGTAAGATTTGGAAGCTCTGTGATCTGATAAAGGTAACAATAGTGAAACGTTTTAGATCTAAAATATTTGTGCTCTGTAGAAGTAAGATAAGTGGAAATTTTTGTTTTTGACAGTATGGATCTAGGTATGTTTGATAGATTATGTAATAGCTTGAAAACTAGGGCACTAATAGATGAAAGAATGTTTGATATGAGTAGATCTAATAAGAATAGTGAAATATATGTTATTCCTATGCATAGAAATAATGTTTGGACTAACAAGTGGATGCAGGATCCTAGAAAGAAATGTTTGCGGGTTAGCTACTATGATCCTAACACGCAGTACAGGAAAGGCCGGGGATCATTTAAAAGAAAGAGAGGATTAACCCTCTGTTACAGTTGCATAAAACTAGGACATATTGATAAGGAATGTCCTAGGAGAAGACCTAGTTGTCATTGTTGCAAAGCTATGGACCATGTAGTATTGGATTGCCCTAGAATAATTGCTAAGCTTGAAGGAATGAACATGAGACAAGAAAACCCTAAGACAGATCCAAAAACTACGATTATGGTAGAACCCCAGAAAGAATCAGAGAAGGTATTGCTACAAATGAAAGAAACCATGAATGACCACCGACATGTCATCTTCTCAGAGATATTCAAAGAAAAAGCATGCATAGAAGCAAGAATATGAGACTTCAACATTGACTGTGTTGTAGATGAGGAAACACAGGTGAATATCATGATAAAAAGAACTTGGGAACTTTTAGGGAATCCTGCTATGACTCCTTCATTGGGAGGAATAGGGATATTTAGAGGAAAGTTGATAAGCCTATGTGGAAAGCTCACCCAAATCTCAATGAATGCCAATGGAACTTCGATGGGAGAAGATTTTGAGATTGTTAAATTTATTAAGAACAACGGCCCATTTACCATGTTACTAGGAAAACCTTGGATTGAAAGAGATCAGGCCAGAAGGAAGGAAAAAGAAGAATTTTTAGAGTAGAAGAAGCAAGAGTTAAAGGATTTCATGACTAGAAGGATTGCAAACATGATTGAAGAATAGGAGAACAGATCAAAGATATTTAAAACCAGAGACCCAGATGTCGAAATTGAAAGAACACTAGAAGACCCACAAAAGATTGAAGTACCTACTCCAGATACAGAGGTAGTATCACCCTCAAATCTTAGGACAAAATCTCAACAGTGCGAAGTAACTATGCCAAAACAAGATAAGAATCAGAATGGAAAAAGGAATATCGATACAAAGTTCACTAGAAAGAAGGCTAGAAAACTGAGTAAGAAAAGAGATAAGATCGGCAAGTTACAAAAGGTTCCATAGGGAACTTCGCAGAAGGAAAATTTGCAAAAGTGGAGCTTCGTTAGGATATCAGAACAACGTCACATGGAACTTCACCATGGCGAAGCAATATAATCATTGGGAATAGTAAAACTGTTAGGCTGACCCCCCCAAATGGGTAGAAAGGAATTTATGGTTCACCACCATGACCAATATGCAGACTAACCTCACCTCTGATGATTTTGACTTCATCATAGTAGCCTTGAACGATGCTTTGCTGGAAATAGCAGAGAAACAAGAAGCCAAGAAGGAAGAAATGTATTATAGAATTAAAATCGAACTCTGAGGGGTATAGTAGGCCCTTCAATACAGTCGCACAGTTTCCATTGTGCCCCTGCCATCGAGAGAACTAGAGTTGGGAGATGAGCTAGCCCAACTCCACTGACTAGTTGATACAGTCGAAGCTCGCCTTCGATGAGCACAAGAAGAAAAAAAAAAATCCACCCAGGCCTTAAAGCAAGTGCAAGGCATACTTGTTGAACAACACAATGCTACAGAATAGGAAAATATTTCTCTCCAAGATAAGTTTGATGAAGAAAAGCACATATGCAATAAGGAAAATAACAGTTGCTCGCGGAACAACTCGAAGTGAAAGAAGTGGTCAGCAGAGCACTTCGCTCTGTGATAGTCGTAGAAATAAAGGCAAAGGATTGAGTCACGCATCAAGTAGAGAATCTTGCAGAAGCTATCCAGCAACTACAACAATGCATAGAAAACTTAGAGCTATGCATAGTGCCCGAGACTCCGCAGGATGTAAGGGACCAAAGAGAAGCAACTACCCGGAGCATAGTTGAGAGACTAAAGGCCATTTCCATGAAATGTAAGCAACTGACTGATCGCAATGCCTAGACATATGAGCAACTCACTGAGAAGCCATAATTGTAGGCACTGGAGTCACAACTCCAGGAAGCAAAGAAGAAAGCAGAGACAATACAGGCATAGTTGAAGCCCCTGTCAGTTGTGGAAAGAATGAAGCGATCTCAAGAGCAATGCACTACCAAGCAACAGATCCACACTATCCAGAGCAGAGTTATGGAAGTAACTCATAAGATCAAACCTATACAAGATAAGGCTTACCAATTGTTCACAGAGGTTGAAGGAAGAGGATAAGAACTAGAGCAAGTTGTCACTACAACTGAACAACGTCTAGAGGGACATGTCAACGACGCAATCATCCAAGAGTTCATTGAACAGGAGGTCATGGAACAACAAGAAGTCCAAGCAGCTCGAGTCAAAATCAAGGCTTTTGAAGCAGAACTTCCTAGACCAGAGTGACTCGAGATGAGTCACAGGTGAGTGTTGGGGGCCTGTTGGCCCTTGACCAAGTTTTGTGGATTCTTGGTAATGTTTGACCTATTTTTGGGACTTCGACAAGTTGTCGAAGGTAGAGCGTAAGACGAAGCAGAGATCACGGGACCTCGACCCCTTTTTAGGGCTTTGTGGGTTTTTTGATTATGTAACAAGTATGGGAATGTCAGCCCATGGGTTTACCCATGCATAGGCCCACTTTTATAATGTATATATAGAAGACTAAGTGATGTAATAAGGGTAATAGAAGCGATAAGTAGTGCTAAGTGCTAGAGATCTGATCTGTGGGATCAAGAGATTGTAAGAGTGATAAGTGCTAAGTACTTGTTTTGTGCATACTGTGTGGGACTTGTAGAGCTACGTGCAAGTAATTGTAAGAAGGCTTGGTGTTGTACCCTAGCTTGAAGAAAGAGGATCTGGCAGAGTGCACGCAGATCTCCTGTCTTCTGCGGAGTAGGATTTTGATGCTATGTGACTGTAAGAAGATTGACAAAGATAATAAATAAGAAGAGTTGGTGGACGTAGCTTGGTGGGGATGAACCACATACATGCTGTGTTTCTATGCTTTGTGCGATGTGTTGATGTGTTTATGTATTTACTTGCTAAGTTCTTTGATATAGATAGATAGATCTGTTTATTCTTTGTGCTAACGATGAATATGGATGTTAGATCTGACCTCTGTGAATGTTCTTAGTGCTTGAATATGCTAGATCTAATCTATCTCTCTATGCTAATTTCTTAGATACGTCATATCTGACTGAATGATGCGATGCTTTGTTTTATCTGCGGAGTAGATAGTGGTTAAATATTGATGAACTGTCGGGGCTAAGTTCTCTGTTAAGTATTACAATCATAAATATGTGTCCCAGCTAAGGTTGCAAACACCTGAGTCCTGCAACCACCCCTGCCTCTACCTCAAGTGAGACTTGATCTGCTTCGTAGGTGTTGCCAAAAGGGCTGGTAGTTAGGGTTTTGTTGGTGTGTTGTTGTAGTGTTGAACCTTGGGTCTGTCCCTGTGCCAACAATATGGCCACCAAAGATACAATGTGGATCCATACCTCCATGACATGAATTGATTGTAGCCACAAAAAATACACATTAGAGCTACGAGATGATAAAACATAGCCACGGACCAATACAATGTGGATCTATGTGACAATCTATACATCAACATGCTCAAATGATCTCCTTCACATCCTAGGAAAATCAGATAACATAGTGAACGCTCAACCCAGGGTCTTCGTCCCAATCCTGATGTTGTACGAATCTAGCCATGTGAATAGATGTTCTTATGTTGAACATGGCAGAAACCCCTTGATTACCGATCATTGAGGTAAATTGTTAACAAGTATGAGGGAAATCACCAATGATGTCAATGAATCCCAAGGTACCCTAGTACAATCCAACGAATGTAAATAATTGAGTTGAAGTCGAACATTCGTGGAATCATCTGATCATAGGTCAATGATGTAAACCTACTATCAGAGGCGAGGAGGATTTCCATTGAGGCATACAGGTCCCAAGGTACTAATTGGTTTCTAAGTCTAATTCTCGGATAATGTGTTGAAGTTGACAGGAAAAGAATCGTCGAAGGAGGGACTTGAAGTATCCCCCATCAACGACAAAAAACTATCATAGGAAAGTGATGTAATATGGTGAATCAAATGAGTGTGGACTGACATAAGAAATGCAAACTGACAATACTGCAGATGGATGGTTTGAAGTGAAACTTCCCTTGAACATGATGAGGCATGACAACTAACTTGGAAGCATCAACTCGATGAGTACCAAGAATGTAATGTGACGGAAACAAGAGCACTCTTCGACTGGACAAAAAAATATGGCGACACATGGAATTGGTATGACTCAGAGACAAATAGATTACCCAACTGTAATATGATATGCAAACATGTGCCATGTTCAAGGGTGACAAAATATGCCATAAAGGGTTCTCAAAATCTTGATCCACTTCCTTCAATTTTTCCGCCACCCAGATAGATGAGTACCTCTTTTTAATTTAACGAGCTCAAGGAGGGTGACACATTCTTATTATAACTCAGCTTTGGTAAGTTCCCCTTCCTTTGTTTAACAAATGGGAATAAGTAAGGGTTTGTTCCAAAATGGGCCCTTCAATGTGTAGTTTAGTGAGTCCAGAAAAGGAAAACTTGGTGGTTTTTCATGTTTAGAGAGTCTAAAAATAACTTAAAGGTGACTCCAAGGTTTTCCTTTTTCGTAATTTTAGTCTCACGAGGCTAAAAAAGCGATAAACTACCACTCAAAAGACACCCTTTCAAACCTTTTAACAAGTGTGAAAGGAAGCAAGATCACTCGACAATATTTTCATGTTTAGAGAGTTTGAAAAGAGCTTAAAGGAGACTCCAGGGGGTTCCTTTTTCGTATAACCTTTACGAGTATGAAAAAGTGATAAAAGTTTATGATCCAGGTGGATATGGGTGGCCACCCACCTTCTCTAACTAGCTCAAAACATGTTTCTGGCAATTTTGGTAATTTACTATTTTTAGCAGTTTTTAACTTTCGGGGCCATTTTGAGGCCATAAACGATGTTTTTTTAGAAAATGGGGAGAAACATGGATCATAGATCATGTTTCTCACCCAAAAGTTGTATTTCTCGGATAGATCTTTCCAACGAGCTATTGAGAGCCCAAAACGGAGATCGTATGCAAAAGTTACGCCCCTGGGAAGTTGACATATCAACTACCCCCATCGAGGCCCACAAACCTTTTGGCTTTTCATCTTCCGGGGTTAGGGTTTTGGATTTTACTTATGTTAAAAAGGCCCTTAGAGCCTCATTGTAATAATCATCTTCTTGCGAATGCGAGTAGCTGTCACATCTCTTCTCAGAGATAAGTTACCACCCTTCTAGTGAGTCTTTCACTCTGTATTTTTACAGTCTCTGTACATTTATTTCATTAATAGAAATCGTGTATTACTATATATCTGTGACTCTTGTTATATTTCCACTATATCTCTGTTATATTGTTGCCTCTCTTGCAATATCTCTGAATATTTCTGTGTTATATATCCACCCTCATTTCATGCCGAAAAATGATCTGGATCAGTGGTATTAGAGCAGGCTGCTCTTGATCGTTTTTCAGTACATATCCCCGATGAGTTCTGAGTATAGAAAGTTGGGTCTCAAGCTTGTCTCTCTTGAGGAAAATCTCTCTCGCACACCCAAGAAACCCTCAATGGCAGAAGAAAAGAAAAATGACGAAGCAGACGATCCTATTAGTCTGTTGCTTGAGCAAGCTCTCACGCGACAGAGGGACGAAATGATGGAGAATTTTTCCCACATCCTTCAACACCTCCCGATAGCATC
>SNQJ01S0047602.1:35250-65930 GCA_010110895.2 Picea sitchensis
TTTACAGTCTCTGTACATTTATTTCATTAATAGAAATCGTGTATTACTATATATCTGTGACTCTTGTTATATTTCCTCTATATATTTGTTATATTGTTGTCTCTCTTGCAATATCTCTGAATATTTCTGTGTTATATCTCCACTCTCATTTCATGCCAAAAAATGATCTGGATCAGTTTACTCGATTACATTCTCATGTATTTACAAGCATGAGAAAGAACAAATACTAAGCTCAGTATTGGTTTCATTTTTACACAAGATTGAAACAAAATTAAACTTATGCTTGTAACTTCCCAACGTAACTTCCAAAAGTAGGGATACCCATGGATGGTTGGTACTCTGCCCCCAACTTGAAAAGCTACCATCTTAACTCTAGAATGATAATCAAAGGCTGGAGACATGCCCCCCCCAAGCTTCATTTCATTCATCAACTTTGAGGTTGTCACCAATTTATGTACTAGGTGGAGAAAAAGGATAAGGGTGGATGAAAGGAAGGTTCAAATATGAGACCTAACGAAAGACTCGACTTGACATCTATGAGATATAGCTAAATACTCGACTCGATATCTATGAGATCTAGTGAAAGACTCGACTTGATGGGAGATGCGATTGTTTCATTTTTTAATGATCTTGATACCGGAAAAGAACTATGCTCAGGGCCCCAGGTTCAATCACCATAATTTTGTTTCATTTTTTAATGAGATTTCCACAGAGAGGAAAACTATGTTCAAGACCTCTGTTTCATTTTTTAACGATTTTTCCACAGAGAAGAAAAACTATGCTCAAGACTTATGTTTCATTTTTTAATGATCTTGCCATAGAGAAGTGAAACTATGCTCAACCCCTCTCCTTGATCTTGGCTTCCAATAGGACAATTCTCTGGAAGGAATACATTTCAAGGGACAACCGTCAATCATGGCTTCAAATATATCTTTGCTAGATGGAATAAAAACACTCTGGAAGGAAAATATGTCGACGACCTCGATAAGGGTAGGGAGATCAGGCTCTACAACCCCTATCGAAGAGATCACCATGTCAACTACCAGATATAAGTCATAATAGAGTGAGCTCACAGTGAGGGGATCATCTTCATCAGAAGCTGAAGGCATGGGAGATAATGCCACATAATTTACCTGTGGCAGCGGCGATACCATTTGCATATAATAACCTTTTAGGGAGGTCATTGGGTTGGTAATCAAGTTAGGACCAACGAATGAAAGTTAATCAATAACCACAATTCTTCCATCACGAGGGAAATATATCACACGAAAAAGAGTGGACATAATAGCTTTCATGGAATAGACATAATCTCGCCCAATAGTAAATCAAAATCCAAGGGGTCCTGGACCACCATAACATTAATAAAGACATTTTTCCCTCCCAAATTTATGGGAAAATGAGGAAGGAATCCTAAAGGGTGACTGGTTCTTCTGTTAAAATCTAATAGATTCTAGGTAACCGACACAAGCTAAGGACAACCCAAATTTTTCCAAGCAATAGAGGACAAAATACTAACGGATGCACCTTCATATATCAATGTCTGAGGAATGTCTTGACCAAAAACATGTACTGTAATCTTGAAAGGAATGTGAGAGAGAAGATGAGGGCCAGTTAGCGCACCCCAATAAAACATTACGACCTCATTACTTAGAGGGGGTTCCGTGGGAGAAGGAGGAATACCCCCCAGCACGGTAGATTTTGTATCAACGAGTAAAATGTGGGAAATATTGGGTTTACTCTCTAGTGGGAGAGTAGGATCGACCAATGATGGGATCAGATTTACCACTTGGGTTTCATTCTCCAAGGGGAGAATGGGATCGACAGATTGAAATAGATCGACCACTTGGATTTCAATCTCTAATGGGAGAGTGGGATCGACAAAGGATGGGATTGGATCGACCACTTTGTCAACTGGTTCAACTAAGGATGTGACTAGATTGACTACCTGATCAACCGGACTAACCGATGAAGGGACCAGATTGATCATTCGATCAACTACATGTGGGTTAAGAGAAGGCCTGTGGTAAGAATCCAAAATTTGAGGTTGGGAAATAGTCATGTCTTCTAGTAATTTCAAGGCTTCATCCATACGAGGGAAAAAGGTAAGTTTTATGACTCCCTCTGCATGACCTACACGGGAATTTGACTATGCTTTTCTTCTTCCCAGCAGTATCCTGACTAGTTAACGGGAGGTCAACAACATGTTGTTCATAGGTTGATGATATGGGATGATGAGGGCATGCATACCATGATTATATAACCTTGGATAGACCAGGAAAATCCTTAAGAAGATGGCTACCCTTACAAATCCTGCAAGGGTACTTGGGCTTACAGGTTGTTTGGGTGATCTTGGCATCATCAATACTCCCAGCATGATTATCAGCAACTGGTTGTTTTCCAACATGTTTGGCAGTGGTTATAAGTTTGAAACCTTCCTTATTTTTCTTCTTTTGAATCTTCCTTTTCTTCTTCTTCTTATCCATCGGGTTACTAGCTTCAGAGATTTCACTCAGTGAACAAGATGAAATGGAACAAGACCTTGCAAGTGAAGAAGGTGAAGAAGGTGAAGGAACAACATGAGGTTGATGTTCTTGGGGGGAACTGCTTACAACTAAATCACCTATTTCATTTGGGATTACCGCAGTGGAAAAGAACCATATCGGTAACCCAATTGTGAGACCTGGAAGGCTCAAAGTAGCGATGTAAGGAGGACCAACGTTTCCGTAAGAAGGAAAAAAAAAAGGTTCCCCTGGACCAGGGGTTGCTTCATTGGTCATTTCGAGAACTGACGCCATAAATAAATATCCAACTTAAGGCCTGTAAGGGAAACCAAACAACACATGCTAAAAATATAGTAAGCAATAAAGAAAACAAAACCTTCTCATAATGAATGCACTAGTTGGTGATGAAATCCAATGTCGCGGGAACAATGTAAGAAAGGGATGAGATAGAGTGGGTGGAAAAGTTACGTTGACGACCTGCTTAACGAACTTACACCTTGGTGCAAGATTCCACACAATAAATATGGATTTACCCTCCAAGGATCCCAAGTGAGTTTGGCCAACATCGATTCTAGGTACGGCAAAGTCTTCCCCTTCCCTGTCACCTCATGTATTACCCTAAAGAGAAATGCCACTAAGGTTACCAACTACCACAATGATGCCTGTGGAAATAGTCGATAGTTCAATACACATGCAAGGGCAGGGTAACTGAGCCTGAAATCGGCTAGAGAAGACCCGCACATCGTGTTTTTCTCAAGTGACCCCCAATAATACACGTAACCACTATAGCGAGACCAACAAAGTAGGGTTAGTCACTTTTTTAGTCTCAATGCGATCTTGTGTGAGAAGGGATTCCCAGGACAAAATGTAGTAAATGGATTTCACCACTCCCTAACTCAATATTCTGTGTTTGTTTACAACTTTGGAAAGTTATCTTTCACACGTATTCCAAATCCCTACAACTAATCTAATGTAGGTTTGCTACCAAAAAATATAAAAATGTCTAATCAAATTTTATAAGTGCTTTATTTTAAGGTTGTTGTTACTCAAGAGGAAAATGATGTGGACTAAATTATGTTTTGACAGACTCTAAACAATGAAAATAAATGAGAATGCAAATATTTCACTTCGATGAAAGCTATATTACGAGAAGGAGAAAACATTTATCATTCCTAGATGCACAATGTCCCAAAATTTTATTAAACTCATAAATATAAAGATCCTCAAGAAATGAGCCAAAGATACTGTACACCAATACACTATTCTTCCGTCCCCCCCTGACCACGAGGGGGATTTTTTTTTAAGAATTCAAGACCAAAAATGCCAAAAACCATGCAATTTCGCTACTTCAAATGCAAGGATGCCCCCAATCTAATGCAAAGAAAGATTTTTTTTTTTTCAAAGATACACTAAAATCAATAGCGAGCTTCTTTAAAACAAAATAAAACCAAACAAATCCACAAACCAAAATACAGACTTTGGGAAAAGACCTCTGCAAAATAGACTGCAAAAATATGAGCAGAAAAGGCAGAAAACCTCTAAGAAAGAGAGTAGTGCTCCATGAATCAAGGCCACAAAGCACTATAGTGTTCTATAAATCACTGCAGGGGAGTACATATTAGAGATCAACGCTATGTGCTGCACTATAGGGGAGCTCTACCCTTCCCAAAAATTCAAAACAAAGCCAAAAAACTTAGAAAAACTCACCCAAAATTCACAGAAATTGGTGAAAATGCTAGTGAATATGGGAGAAAGGTAATGGATCATGAAAAAACAATTAAAATGATCTAAAAGGTGGGAAAAATGTAGGGAAAATCCAAGGAAATAAAAATAAATGTCGGTCCCTAGTGGAGTCGCCAATTTCTGTTGTAGGAAAATCCCCCTACGAATAGGTGAATATCATGTTGGATTATAGACCCCTATACCAAGACAAAAAACATGCTAACATTGGACACTAAATTTCATTTGAATCTAACTAACTAATCAAAAAGAGAAGGAGAAATAATAAAGTGTGATGCACCTTATTCCAATGTTTTTCCTCGCTGCTCCAACTTGAGCTTGATCTCCGAGCTCCTTAGCATTGTTTGACACCTACAATGCAATGGAAAATAGGACAAAGAAATCCTACTCTACTATATAATATTAGTCCAATAAAATCCATCTATAATACAAACATATGTAAAGATACATAGGTTAGAAGGAAATACGGCAAGCAATATATTAATATTAGAACTCAAGAAGATTACTTACAGACTGTAGATGCAGTTGCAACAACTTCCCCAAGTCCTCCTCGTCCAACCCTTGGACAAATCTCCCAAAATAATAGGTTTGATATCCTAAATCTTTCTCCCAAGACCATAGGTTTGATACCTCTAATATCCACCATTCCTTTATTCTCCATGGAAATCCCTCATTATATAGGATTTGGAGGCTTAACCACCATGGAGAGGATCACTCATCAGGAGATCACTAAAGGATCTGAAAGATATTTAAGGAGAATATATCTCTTAATGATTTTAGGGAGGAGATATCTCTGAGATTTTAAGGAGAAATATTTCAACCATCCATGAGATCCTCCACCTTCCTACTAAAAGATGAGGAAACCACAACCATCCATGAGATCCTCCACCTTCCCTAAAAGATAGGAAACCAAATGTGAGGTGGATTCTCACACTTAATTAATTTCTTTTTCATGAATATTAATAATAATTCTTGTGCACTTGGTATTTTGGCCTTCATGTAATATATACATCCTCCACATTGACTAGGGAGTGCAACATAGGTTATTCCATGGTGTTAAGGTGTATGCGACACTTATATGAAACTTACGACACTTAGGGCGAGGTACCTAGGTATGAAAATTTCATGTGTAACATACAGTCCTTCATTTGTTTTGAATGTTGTTTTCCATTCATCTCCTTCTCTCATTCTTATATAATGATAACCTATTTTCACATCTATCTTGGAAAAATAACTAGCTCCACTCAAACAATCCATTAAATCATCCATTATGGGTAAATAAAATCTATACCTGATGGTTATATTGTTGATAGCTCTAGAATCTGTGCACATTGTCCAACCTCCATCTTTCTTTGGACTCAACACAGTAGGTACTGCACACGAGCTTAGACTTTCTCTGATCAGTCCTTTGTCCAAAAACTCTTGGACCTTCTCCTTGACCTCTTCATTCTCCCGAGGGGTTAATATGTATGTTTCTTTGTTCTAAAAACTTTCTCCCGGAATAAGGTCAATATGGTGACTAATACTTCTGATGGGTGGTAGAGTATGAGGTAACTCATCCACCACAATGTCAACAAATTTATCCGGTAACTCCTGAAATTCCACAGGAAAATCATTCATAGAAGTATTTGTAAGGATAAATCTCATCTTACCTATAACAACAAACTACATTTCCTGATCTTTCTTGACTTATTTCAAGATCTCCTTCCCACTCATCATAAGTATAGTAGGACTAGCCTCCTCTTTGACTCCCTTATCTTCTAATGACAACAACATATGTTTACACTCATTTTTCTCAAGGGTATAAGTATTATTCCTCCCATCATGTATGAAATTCATGTCATATTTCCAAGGCCTACCCAATAGAACATGACAAACATCCATAGGTATGACATCACATAGAACTTCATTCTTATAACTACCAATTTTAAACTCAACTTTACATTGTCTACTTACCATGACTTGATGTCCTTTTTGCAACCACAATACCTTGTATGGACTCGGATGTCCCATCGTCTCCAAATTTATCTTTTTCACCATCTATGTGGATACTAAATTGTCAGTGCTTCCACTGTCTATGATCACCTTGCATACTATATCTTTGGTCTTGCACGCAGTTTTGAATCATTTGTTTCTTTGGGCTGGTTCTCGTACCTCTTTTTTTGGCTTCACAAGAGATTTCCTCATCATGAGTGATCTTTCCTCTTCAAATTCCTATTATTTCATCTTCGTCTCCACATTCCTCTACTACGCCTCATAAACATGAGCTTCTTTAACTCCTGTATTCTTATTTTTAGGACATTCCCAAGACATGTGCCCTTTTTCCCCGCAAGCATAACACTTGACTTCTCCTCGTCTGCCTCTTCTTCTACCTTTTAGAAATTGATTCCTTCCTCTAGAGTATCCTCCTCTAGAAATTTATCCTCTATTTGTCTGACTGTTAGATCCTCCAACTTATCCCCTTGATTTTTGGAACTTTTCTCTAGTTGTTCCTTTTCCTTTGTTAGGACTCTTTCCTCTGTTCCTTTGACTCTGCTTCTTTGCCAATTTTTCTTCTGCTTTCAAGGCTATATGATAAGCATACTCTACAATCCTCTTCATTAATAGACTAATTTCATCCTGGATTTCATACCTCAATCCATTTATATACCTGCCTACTTTATCTTCATCATTTTCCTTATGTCCTGCTCTTATATTCAACTTATAAAATTCTTCAGTATACTCCTTCACCGAAAAACCTTTTTGTCTCAGATTATCCAACCTTCTGAACATATTTAGTTAATAATCCTTTGGTATGAATTTATCCTTAAGATTAGCTGCCATTCTATCCCAAAGCTTGATCTTCGACTTACCTTTTCTCCTTCTATCATGCTACTACTCGTCCCACCATAAAGTTGCATGTCCCTTCAACCTAGTCACCGCATGCTTTACTTTCTTCTCATCATCAATCTCCTCATAATCAAAGTACTTGTCTAAATCACTTATCAAGTCAAGCAATTCTTCTACATTCAAATTACCTTCATACCTTCATACATCATAACTTTCATCTTCTCTATGGTTCCCAACTTGACAACAACTCTCAACAATCGGTCCTCTGCTTCTTGTTCTCCAAAAACTTCTTATTCTTCTTCTAGATTTTCAATTTCATCATCACTAACATCACCAGTTTCTGGTGCTCTCCTTTGTCTTGTTACCATGACATCCAGCCTTGCATGAAGTTGTCTCATTTCCTCCTCCATAGTTGCATTGACTACATGTCTCTCCTTGCGTCTCCTTGGCGGAATGGTTTCTATTATATCTCATTACACACACAAATCTTTTTCATGCACTGATACCACTTGATGAAAACCTTCTATGGGCCTACTTGACCTCTCGGTCTAGGATCGAACTACACAGGAGCCAAAGTGGCTCGCGGGTCCTTACCAAACCCTTAACCTCTTACCACAGGCCTTTTCTTTCCCACACTGCGTGAAAGTTTGTATTCATGAGGGTCCTCTTGTTCCGGAGGAGTCGTATAAGTAACCTCGGGCCTAAAACCTTGGGCTTAATTTGGAAGCGTTTATTCCAGCACTCCAGAAGTTTGGGCTTCGAGAGTTTCTCCGCTTCAACTTTAAACAACACACTTCTCCTGAATAGTCAAATAGGAAAACTCCCGAAGAGTTTAGGGATCAATGGTTCACACTCCTTGGTAGGATCTACAGCTAAGAAAGACTCCGGGGCTCCGGGCTTCGAGACTCTTCCACACCAAAATGATTGTCACCCAAAACCTTCCGCATAGTCGAATTCCGAACAACTCAGAAATCTACGGTCCACATTTACCCGCCAATTGACGATTAGGATTAGCTATGAAATTGAGGACTTCAGGAGATTCTCCACTCCACATGACAAGAACCAAATTTTCTCGGAGTGTCGAATCACCGAGCCACTCGGGGATCCAATGGATCACACTCACCCAGTGATCTACGATGTAGATTCACTACAGGACTTCGAAGCTTCAGGGATCCATGCCTCACTTGAAAAAAACAACTTAAAACTATCGTAGCAACGAAGTTCGTAGGACTTTGGGATTAAAAACTGCACTCCTTCTCCTTAATCCAATGACTATGAGGGATTCCGAATTTTTCGAAACTGATCTCGTACAATCAACCTTAAAACAAAGGGATTCCTCCTCTCCTTTGAGTTCCTCCATGGAACCTTGTACTCGCTATCCCTCCTAAGCTTTCGTTCACTTCTAAGTAATGAACTTATATGCACACTTTTCACTTCTCTCCTAAGCTTGAGACATGGAAAAGTCACCTACACACTCCTTGTGCTAAATCTCTTGAGCTTGATCAACACTTAATGAAGTGTTGGCTCTGTGCAGTCCTTGCACTTTGTCTCTCGTCTGAGATTTTACACTAATTTGAGTGTAGGCGCACTCCTTGTGCTCGCTCTGTGCGAACTAACACTATCTCTCATGAGATTCTAAACCTGTAAATGGTTCGACCTCTCCAAACCTTATGTTGGTTATATGCACTATTTGCACTAATATTTTTAGAAGAGAAACAATTGAAACTTATAAACTAAATCAAGAACTCATTCACTAAAATATTGAGATACACATTCATACATAGAGATAACAACACAACATTTATCCAGATACTCAAGGACAAACAAATTCACAATCTCAGAAATGTGTGAGCAATTCTCTTTTTTCTATATTTCTTCAACAAGAGTTTACAATAATTTCAACTTTAGCAGCAACAACAACTTCCAATAGGCTCTTCTGGGAATAGATTACATTGATTTATACACAAAGGGGCTTCTTGAGCCTTCCCTCCAGAATCTTCTAGTGCTTTCACATCATAATTAAAACATCTTATCACTAAGCTTATTATAGTAAATGAACATTTACAATATTAGATATGATTTGACGCTCAAAATATGTACAATCCTATAGGCATTAAAGACAATTACAATCTCGTGGAGAATATATAGTATATATAGTCTAAATATCTCATGGGATATTTAATTACAAAGGTCTTCAAAAATTAAAATGAAGCACCCTCCTTGGGATCCAAACCAATTTACAAATGCAATGTGCTAGATGTTGATTCATCTTCCATTGTGCCTCATTAAATAATGACGTTGATGCTCCTGCATCAAGTTGGAAGCATGGTGTATGCGATGGTTTGCACAAGACCAAATATTACACATGTAGTGGGAGTTGTGAGTAGGTATATGAACAATCCAAGTAAAGAACATTGGGAGGTAGTAAAGTGGATTCTCAGGTATTTAAGAGGTACTTCTACTCATGCATTATGTTTTCGAGGTTCAGACACTGTTCTAGAGGGATATGATGATTCATATATGGTAGGTGATAAATATATTAGGAGGAGCACCACATGGTATGTTTTTACTGTAGGTGGAAAAACAGTAAGTTGGATTTCAAAACTACAAAATGTTGTTGCACTTTCAACAACAAAAGAAAAGTATGTTTCTACTACAGAGGCTAGTAAAGAAATGATTTGGTTACAAAGGCTTATGGAGGAATTGAGAAAGAAGCAGGAGAATAACAGGTTGTACTGTGAAAGTGACAGTTCCATTCATCTTGCAAAGAAATCATTCTTCCATTCAAAGACTAAGCATATACATCTCACGTACCATTTCATATGATCTGTCTTGGAAGATGGACATTTAAAGTTGGAAAAGAAGCATACTAGCCATAATCATGTCGACATGTTAACAAAGGGAGTAACCAGGGAGAAATTGAGTTCATGTTCAGTTTCAGTTGGCCTTCAAGCATGAAGGTGAAGATGACAAATTTTCCAGGTCCAAGGTGGATCATAGTCTAACAAGTACAACAATAGTGGAGTTGTTGTGATCAGTCTCCGAGTGGGAGATTGTTGGTTGTGGAGCCTGATTATCTTCCTGATTTAGACGTATTTGTTTTCATCTGTTTTTATACCCCATGAATACTATACACCCCTCCACATGGGGGGGTTGTAGGGGGGGATTTCCCCCAAATAAAAAATTTCCTTGTAAATGTATATTGTAATTTCATAGTCAATCTAGATCGTTCATTATAAGGTCACAGATTTGACGATAGAAGTTATTTTATGGTTTTTGTCCCTCGAAGGAAACCCTCTTTTATGAGGGAATTGTATTGCTCATGTGTATGTGTGTGATTATTGTTTTATGAGAGAGGATTATGTGAGAGAAATAAGAGGAAGTTACAATGGGTGTGTTGTAGGTTGTATCCCTTCATTTTGTTGGATAATAAAAAGGAAGAACCTGGAAATTTCTCTGGTGGACGTGGCCCACACTAGGTGAACCACGTATATTTGTGTCTCTATTGTATTTTTTATCTTCTGTGTTTTATTTTTTCGTTTTTCTTATTTTATTGCTCCACGATCTTGTTTTTCTAACACTATCTTATCCTTGAGTCCACACTTAAGGATAAGATTTTGAGGACAATACATGAAACACCTCTGGAAAGGAACCAAGGGTATCTGAAAATCTATAGGTAGGTGAGGGACATATTCTCATGGAAGGGTCTGAAACGAGATGTACTTCATCATGTGAGGGACTGCACGACTTACCAACATAACAAGTCAGAGTTCACACATCCTGTAATATTACTTCAACCATTTGCAATTCTGGAGCAGAAGTGGGATAACATTTCCATGGAATTCATCATAGTATTTCCAAAGGTGCAAGGTAGGGACTGTATCTACGTGGTAGTGGACATATTGACTAAATATGTACATTTCTTTTCCTACCCTTCATATTACAACATATCTCAGGTAGCAGATCTATTCTTCAGGGAGGCGTTTAGACTCCATGGTCTTCTGAGGAACATATTCAGTGACCGAGATAACATTTTATCAACACGTTTTGGTAGGATCTATTCAGGTTATCCAAGATAGATTTGACACCTAACACTATCTATCACCCCGAGACATACGAGAAAACTGATGTAATAAACAAATGGATCGAGGGGTACCCCAGGAACTATGTGTCAGGGAAACAAAAGGCATGGATAAAGTGGTTTCATCTCAGGGAGCATTTCCACAATACCACTCATCATGTTTCCATTGGGATGAGTCCATTCAAGGCATTATATGGCTATGATTCTCCATCTTTTGTGGATTTGGAATTTGGGGAGAGAAGAGCTCCCAAGGTCAAAGATTGGTTGTAGAAAAACGAGGACATCTTAAGGGTCTTGAAGAATAATTTGCATACCACCTAGAATCAACAGAAAGTGTATACAGACAAACACAGGGTAGAATGCAACTTTGATGTTGGGGACCTAGTATTTCTCAGGTTTCATCCATATAGATAGTCGTCGTTGAAGAAGATTCGTGATGAGAAGCTAAAGCCTTGTTTTTATGAACCCTAAAGAGTGATAACGATAGTTGGAGAGGTAGCATATAATATGGAACTACCAAAGGGTATAAAGGTACACAAAACCTTCCATGTATCTTGCCTCAAGAAGGCATTGGGACAACAGGTCATCGCCTCAGTGGATCTTCCTACACTAGATGAGGAAGGGAAATCGGTTCTATCACCTGAGAGGATTGTTGATGTTAGGGAATGGAGGCTAAGGAGTAGGGTCATTCAAGAGTACTTGGTTGTATGGAGATGATTGATTGTAGAAGATTCTACTTGGGAAGGAGAACATATCTTACAACACCCTGATATGGAATTTCTTGAGGACAGGAAATCTTATGAAGGGAGGACTGTAATGTCCCCTTCCAATTGATCATAACAGAGGATAAATCAATAGCCTATATGACTCCTGTAATATATAGTCAGCAAGGAAAAATGGAGTCAAGGAGGTTTATTTTGTTTCAAACCCTAAAGTGACATTAAATAAAATAAATAATTATATTTAAATGAAATTGGAGGGAAAACTATGTGAGGGTTTGATTTGGTAAAAAATACGGAATGATCTAGAAGGCCCAAGGGAAGGATAAATAGAGAGGTAACCCCTCTCTTTGGAATTATTATTTGATATCTTGTTGATGTTCTCTTGAGCTAAGTTTTTGTTAGGGGTTGGAAAACTCCTTCCGTTTCAGTTTAATTTTAGTGGTGTAATATCCACCCTAGTTTCTTCACTGGATATCCTATCACCAAGCATCGACATTATGAAATCCTAGTAGTGGTCAATAGTTTTTTTCTAAAATGCTATCATTACACCTAGTTATAATAAGTATATAATTTCTTAGGAAACTGCTCAACTCTTCTTTTATCATGTTTGAAAGAACTATTGTATACCAACTTCAATCATCATTGATCATCACTCCCAATTTGTTGGCATCTTTTGGAAATCACTCTGGTAGTAGGTCGACACACAACTATTTATGTTGGAATTGATACTCACACTTATGGATACACTGAATTTGTGAATCACATGTTGATACAATTTATTCATATGTACAAACATATGTATCACAGAAGATGGGATGATAATTTCCCATATATTCAACATAGCTATGATTGAGCTCAACACAAATTTTCAATTGAAAAGACTCTATTTGAAGTATATTATGGATTTTATCTCTTAATTCCTATTAACTTACTCAATCGAATCACTTATTTTGACACAAACCATGAACAACAATAAATTGGAAAGGAAGTCAATTTCAAATATGAGGTTTGTGAGATTAAAAAAAGGAAAAGAGATGTTGCATCAAGGTAATGAAAAAGCTAAATCTTGACATGATAAGTATCGTATTTCTCGTTCATCCCAGATTGGGGATCAAGTAAGGTTACATATGAAGAAACAAAGGTTAAATACCCCATCTATGAAGATAAATCCTTTGTGATATGGTCTTTATACCATGTTTGAGAAGTTTGGGGAAAATACCCTTAAGCTTATCATTATACCATACTTAGGTTTACATCCAATATTCAATGTGGAATTTCTTTGACCTTGTTTTGCACCCTTATTAGAATATATTGAGTTACAACTTAAAGATCCATAAGACATCCACCTAGATGTTCAGGAGGCACTTGCAATCGACACCATTTTTGAGTGAGAAGAATGTCATACAAGGATGCTAACAATTCCCTTGTTTTAGGTAGCTAAAGAAGGACAAATCCCATCATAAGGAAGGTGGTACAATATTGTTGAGTTGACACACAATTTTCTTTATTAAGTGAGAAATGGGGACCATTTTCAACTAAGGGGGAAGGTTTGATCCATTCCAAGACTTGATTGGAATCCATCAACTACCACCTAGTCTTAGTTAACTCTTTGGTCGAAACTTAAAATTGAATCCCTGCATTCGATCCTTGACTCAGTTAAGTAAAACATTCATCAAGTGAGTCAACTCACACATTCTTCGATAAGGATTATCGATTATCCTACGTGTATAATGGTAAGGATGAATCAACACATGTTAGAAAACATCATTAGCAATCAATAGAGACTAGGTAAGCACCATCAACCTGACATCACATGTCTCTTCATCATCTTCTTCTAGTCAAAAGATAATAAGCAATAGTTAGCTCTATTAATGATTTATGTATTTTTCTTGTAACTAAAACATAATGGATAAGAAACATAATCATTCTTTAAGAATGTATAAATGTATCTAAGCATGAATAGAAAGGGTTCTCCATATTCTGTTAGTTCAACCCACCCCTCTTGGTCATTGCAAGTGAGTTTGTCAAATAATTACACCCTTGTTCGAGGTATTTCTTACAAACTTAGAAGACCAGCATTCTGAAGTGACTAATCAATACATTGAGGCTTCCTAGCTTGCATCCTCATGTGATATTTATTTTCATTGTTTTCAATCGATTCAGTTTGTATGTTTATTTCATAGTTTTTTTAAATAATATAACTTCATATGCTTCCACCATAATAGAGATTGAATCATTCATTTAACTCTATTGTCCCCACTACGTTTCACTTGACCACAACATATCAAATTGGGTGAATAAAGTGGAATGTCCAAGATGGTGGAAATCCATGGGATATGATGTAGTTTAATTATTCTACCACATTGACTGCTAAGACTGAAAGAGAATGTTTGAAAAACTCAACATAGAGGTCCTATATGTCGCACGACTCATTAGTTGAATCTTAAGGATTTCATGAAGGATCAAATGGTCCAGGAAGAAGTGGTAAGGAGAGGGTCTTGAATCGACTCGAATGCATGTTTAGCTCTATGCATTTATTGACTAAAATCATAAGCAAACCAAATAAAGGATAAAAAAATTCACACATTGTTTCTTAGCTAGGACGAAGATTCTTCAAAAAAAAAAAGATTTGGATTTAAACAAAATTGATCAATAATGGTGATGGCTTTGCACTTCTATGCTTGTTTGGAAAATAATGTCTCTTTTTCTTCCTATGAATGCTTAAATTTACTTTGATTTCAAAAGTATATAATCTATAAATGTTTTTACAATTTAAATCATACCAAACACTATGTCGACAAAGTCCAACCTTGAATGGGTGAAATCTATGAATGGAATAGGGAAATATGGAAGGCTATATGGCTTAGGCAAAGGTTACACTCAATTTGAGTCTTGAATATCATATATACACTCAATTTGAGTCTTGAATATCATATATCAAAAGTTTAAACTTGGGTTTTAGGATGTTTTAGTATTATTCATCAAACAAATGATAAAATAATAATAATAATAAACTTCGATGGCCAAATTATACTAGAAGTGGAGGGAGGAAAATCAAGTGAAAGCCATAAGAACATGACAATATGGTTAGGAGAAGTGGAGGGAGCAGAATCAAGTGAAATCCATAAGAGCATGACAATATGGTTAGGAGAAGTGGAGGGAGGAGAATCAAGTGAAAGCCATAAGAACATGACAATATGGTTAGGAGAGAGGGGCAGAGTGGAGGCTACCTGAAATAAGGCCTATTAGTTAAAATAATTGAAAATCATGTAAAAAATATGTTGTCTAAAAACAAAAATTGTTTTCAAAATTGTTCATTATATTACATAATGATTATTTACAAATTAAAAAAAAACAAATCTACTAAAAAGATATTTGAAATACATTAAAAAAAAATCAAACTTTAATTGAGTTCCCGTCAATTACCCATTTTAAAGTACAATTTCACAGTTTGGAATCTTTCTAATATCATTAGGAGTTGCCACTGAATCACAACCCTGAAGATTGAGATACTTCATAATTTTAAGTTCTCCCTGTAGTTAACATACAAGAATTGAAGATATGAAATATTACCTATAATTACAAAGTGAGATATCTATCCTGAAGAAACCATGAGAAAATATGCTCATCACCACATATTATTGAAGGAAAACTCTATTACATTTATACTTGTAGAGCTTACCAATAAACCAGAAACAAAATCCTACTAGTGTGGATCTAGAATCACTTATGATCTAAAAATACAAATCTGGTCAAACAAACTCCCGAACAATCACAAAATTTTCAAGATTATTCTAACATCCCCCTTTAATGGAGAAACAAATTTTCTACAACATGTAACTTGCTTCTAAAAATTTCAAACTTGAGTTTACCAATAGGTTTGGTAAACATATCAGCCACATTATCATTGGTATTACAAAATATCAAACCAATTTCGTTTGATTCAATCTTCTCTCTTACAAAGTGATGTTGTAGCTCGATGTGTTTTGATCTTGCATGATATATTGGATTGTGTGAAAATTTGATATCACTTTGATTGTCATAGTTGATGCATGTTGGACCATTTTTCTCCTCTTCGACATCTGCAAAAATTCTCTGCAACCAAATAGCTTCACAAGTGGCATTGGTCAAGGCTTTATACTCAGATTCTGTTGGCGACAAAGAAACAATAGGTTTCTTATTGCTACTCCATGATACAACCCTCGATCCTATATGGAATGCATAGCCTGAGGTAGATCTTCTATCATCAAGATTTCCTGCCCAATCTAAATCAGAAAAACTTGTTAGATCAACATCAAATTCATCAGTATACATAATACCAAAATTTATTGTTCCTTTCAAGTATCAGAGTACTTTTCTTGCAGCTTTCTAGTGACTCTCTAAAGGCTTAGCCATGAATTGACTCAGGATGCTAATCGATTATGCAATGTATGGTCTCGTAGTGGTGAGGTAGTTCAGACTTCCCACCAACTGACGATATAAAGTATCATATGTCTGTTTAGATTCATCTTCATTGTACAACTTTGCATTTTGTTCTAAGGGAGTTGCCATAGCTTAACATTCACTCATGTTGAACTTTCTAAGAATTTATTTTGTATATTTACTTTGAGTGATCAATGTTTTACCAGGATCTCTCCAAACCTAAATGCATAAACAATAATGCAATTCGCTAAGATCTTTCATTTCAAATTCTTGAGACAACTGAATTTTAATCTCTTCAATTAACTTGCATGCACTGCCTATAATAATGAGATCATCCACATATAAAGATATTAAAGAAACATTTCCTTACTCATCTTTCTTAACATACAAGTTACGATCATTTTTTCTTTTCACAAACCCATTCTGATAAAAGAAGGTATCTATATTTACATACCAAGATCTCAGTGCATGTTTCAAACCATATAATGATTTTCTTAACCTGCAGACTAGATGCTCCTATCCCTTCTTGACAAACCCTTAAGGTTGAAGCAAATAAACCTCTTCTTTTAAATCACCATTCAGAAAAAGAAGATTTGACATCTAGCTGATGTTTTTTGCAATTATGTTTTGTATCTAAGGCAATCAATACTCTAATTGTATTCAATTTAGCTACTGGTGCAAAAGTATCTTTGTAATCAATTCCCTCCTTTTGTGAATATCCTTTTGCAACTAATCTTGCCTTATATTCATCAATGCTACCATATGCTTTAAATATAGATTTATACAACCATTTGCTTCCAATAGGGACTTTGTTTTCAGGTAATTCAACTAATCACTATGTTTGATTTTTCATAAGAGAGTCATATTCATCGTTCATAGCATTTCTCCACTCTTCATGTTCTTTAGCTTGATCATAGTTTACAAGTTCTACAACATTCATAACATAAGACATCAATGCATAGTATTTATACCTTATAGGTGGTTGAGTTTGACGTGATGACCTCCTTGGTCCTTCACTGCTTTCATATCGTCTCCTTCTTTGTGGTGACTCTTCTCCACTTGATGTATCCTGACTACTTGAAGTGTTCATATTGCTTTCATTTTGTTTTGAACTTGTACCTGTTCATGTTTTTGTTTAACCATTGCATCTATTTTGACATGTTCATCACTATTATTATGCCAAGCATCTGCATCATTCATTGTATCAATTCTATCTGCATTCTCATGAAACATCACATATCTACTTGCAAACAATTTATGTCAACTCGGATCAAACAATTTGTATGTTTTTTGATCAGTACAATACCCAATAAAAACACACTTGATTGACTCTGCATCAATTTTTCTTCTCTCATCCTTTGGAATATGTGCAAAGGAAGTGGATCCAAATACTCTTAAATGACTGACATCATGTTTATAACCATAAAGAATCTCAAAATGAGTTTGGAAATATAATTTCTTAGTTGGACTTCGATTCTTTAAATAAACTGCAGTATTAATGAATTCTTCCCCAAAACCATTAGAAATGTCTTTACCTTGAATCATACTATGAGCACACTCCACAAGTGTTATGTTCCTTCTCTTAGCAACACCATTTTGTTGAGGTGTATGAGTTACTGTAAATTGTTGTTGGATCCCATGAAATTTACAATAACTTTTAAATGCACCTGATGTATATTCACCACCTTGATAAGATCTGAGAAATTTAATACATTTTCCTGTCTGTTTTTCAGTCATAGTTATGAATTCTTTAAAGTACTCAAATACATAACTTTTTCTCCTTATGAAATAGACCCATGCATATCTAGATCTATCATCAACAAAAATAAGAAAGTAGGAAGCACTGCTAAGTGACCTAGTTTACATAGGTCTGCATACATCAATATGAATTAATTCAAGTATATCTGTTTGTCTTTTCTATGTATGAATGAGAAACTTCTCTCTATGTTTCTTACCAAGTGCACATGCTTCACATGGAAAATGATCATTCTTCATAACATGAAGACCTTCTACCATAGTTTATCTTTGCAACAACATCAAATTATTGTAATTTAGGTGCCCATACATGTGGTGCCATAACTCTTTTGTCGACATTATTGTGGATGTCAATGCAACATGATGGTTCATTGTCACATCCAACTTATACAATCCACCAAATCTGATACCTATGGAAACAACCCTGTAGTGATTCTAGATATATTTCACAACATATCTCAACTTACCAAATTCCACTGTTAGATTATTATCAATGATAGTTGAAACAAATATCAAATTCTTTTTAATACCAGGAACATACATCACATTATGAATCTGTCTCAATTGTCCATTAGGTAAGTTCACATTTATTACTCCATAGTCTTGAACTTTATGTGATCTCTTATCTCCTAAGTAAATGTGTGTGCCATCAATTTTCTCATAATATTCATCATACCATTCTTTATTACAGGTCTTATGAGATGATGCATCATAATCTATGAACCATGCATTTTCATCATCAGTTTCAGCAGACAACGCGGCTTCAGAAATAAACAACTTAATATTTTTAAATCCATCATTGACTGAAGTGTATTTATGCACATAATTTCCATTATTCCTTTTAGATATTTGATTTGATTCATGATTATTTATTCTATAACAATCTTTAGCAAGATGTCTAGGTTTTCCACAATATTCACATTCAACATTTCTCTTAACATAAGAATCATGATGTGTCATGCCTTTCTGCTTTGCTTGAAACCAACCTCTGTTCTTGTCCAATGGTTTACCTCGGTATGATCTTTTACCTTTTGCAATCAAGGCCAAATCTAAGCCACTTGAGTCCTGATCATAGTTCTTCATTCTTTATTCTTCTTGAAGGAGGATACCAGCCAATTCATCAAAGGTAGGGGGCGTTGGTCTAGCTGAGAATGCTTAAATGAAGACTTTATAATCTTGCACTAAACGCTTCAAAGAAATTGTTACTAAATCATTACTGGAAACCTTTTCACCAAGGTCACCCAGCTTATCACTTAAATCTTTAATTTTGGAAACAAAATTACTTATGCTTTCACTGGCTTCCATTTTGATAGATAATAGCTTAGTTTTTAAAAATAAGATCCAGTTTGCATTAGAGGTTCGTACAAATGTTTGAGAGCGTCCCACATCTCTTTGGAAGTTTTATAGTCTCGTATATTAGGAATGATGTTGTCCTTTATGGACATATGCAACAACACTTTCTCTTTCGTCTTTGGCCTATCCCAATCTGGAATAGAGGCAACATTTGTGGGTTTGGGCTCATCACCTTTGACAATTGTCCTTAGGCTATATGCCTCTAGAATGGTGGTCAACTTAAACTTCTAGTTTACATAATTCTCGCCATCAAATTTAGTAGACTCATTTAAATATGAATCAACAAGAGGCTTTGTCATCTTCAGGCGTAACAATTATGAGCCAAATGTTTCTTTTTAAAAAATGTGTTCCTGGATTTAATTTACCTCCTAGAGAGCTCCTCATCAACAGTCTTCCTTTGATAGATTGCAAAATTCTGCACTGCTCCACGCATATATAACTAACTTTGTGCGTTTATAACAAACTTTTCTCTTCTCCACGCAACAACCACAACGCTAATGGAAAACCAACCGAACACTTCAGGCATTGATGCAGCGACTGCAATGATAACAGTCAAATGCTGTCACAACTCAGATGATCTAACGCAGCAAATCGTGGGTACTACGAACACAACTTGAATGCCGATACTAGATCGCGCGAAGAGGGATCTCACACAACAAATAACAACAGTCAAATGTTATCCACACAACAACAAATACGCCAAGAAACAACAACGATTTCGTTCAACAATGATACCACAGCGATCTCAAACACACTGGACAGCTCACAGGCGATCCAGGTAACAACGATCTGTATATTCACTTGACAACACTCAAATACTAGCAGCGATCTCCAAAAAGGACAACACTCAGACACCCAGCAACAGTGAATGCTCCAGAGGTGCAACACACAAAAAATCGGTGCCCAGACGGCCTGTCACGCGGGCTCTCACGTGGTCTCTGCTGGCAGACAACTCGTAAGCATGATAGCAAGCCGAGGAGATATCTCATGATCATATTTCACGAGGAGGTATCTCACACAATAAATACAACGACCCTCACAACGCACAACGAATACAGCGGCCCTCACACCTGCTGTGATTGTACGCGCCCTCACACTTGCTTTAATACCAAATTACAAAGTGAGATATCTATCCTGAAGAAACCGTGAGAAAATATGCTCATCACCGCATATTATTGAAGGAAAACTCTATTAAATTTATACTTGTAGATCTTACCAATAAACCAGGAACAAAATCCTACTAGTGTGGATCTAGAATCACTTATGATCTAAAAATACAAATCAATCAAACAAACTCCCGAACAGTCATGGAAGTTTCGAGATTATTCTAACACCTATCTCTTCAAATATATCTTCAACCTCACTGAAATCTAAAGAGAGCCATTCAAGTCGTGTCAATTGCCACAATGATAGCATGGATATGCCATGAATATCCAATACCCTCAAAGAGGTGAGGTTGACGAAAACTGCTTTTGGAATTTCTTTCAATCCCTTATTTTCTCCCATGAGTAAAGAAACTAGTTTGGGACATGTCAATTCCTTCGCCCACAAAGACTTAATATCATTTCCCATAACTGATATTCACCTGCAATTATCTGAACCTGGGATGTCAGGGAAATGTTGAAAACTTTGACCTGCCCTCAATACACAATTCTCCTCATTCTCTCCAATATAAATTGCCATGCCGTGGACAACATCGTGAACACTAATCACGCTCCCTTTCACCTGGAATACGCAACGGTTTTCAAGTAACTTTACATGGCTCTCCATTGTCTTTAATACATAGTCATAGTCCACATCTTCCTTGGCCTTAACCAGATCTCTATTTCGAGTTGTGAAAACAAGTTTGCTCCCTTTGTTCTTTCCAAATTCCACGCCCAATTCTTTCAGATAGAGTGCCCTCCATATGTCGTTTTTAATTGGATTGTGGGTTGGGGTCATTGGAGGTCCAGCGGTAAGGTTAATAATTGACTTTGGTGTTGGGCTTTCCAAACTTATAATTGATTTTGATGTTAGGGTCTTCTACCGAAACCCACAATCAAGTTAAATATGACCATGCAAAGGCCATTTTTAATTAGATTTGTGTGTTTGGGTCATCCAAAGGTTTCCATTGACTTTCTGTTATACCCAATAATCCAAACAGATAAATACTTATTAAAAAGGTGAGAAATCGCCATTGTTGATTTTGATGTTATACCAATAACCCAAACAGATAAATAGGAAGCCCACCTGTACTTTACTGATTAAAAAAGGTGAGAAATCACTCTCGGAGGTGAGAAATCGCTCTCGGAGGGCATTGCTTTCTATAATAAGAGAGGCAACACATTATAAGTTGACTGGATCATCATTGACCTGTACAATATTTGGGAGTGGTGGAGAGTCATTGATGAATGTTTGGCTTGCAAATTACTTCTTCGTTCTCTTTAAAGTCACGGGTAAAGAAATAAAACAAAAGTTTCAGTTATTTCAAAATAAAACAAAAGAAATCAAGCATGATCAATATATCAAATGATGAAGATGTTGAACAAGGAGAAGGAAAAGAATGTGTATGTAAACATTACCAATATACTATAGGATAATGATGTTAAACAAGGACCAAAGCAAGATCACCGAGAAAAATTTGTTAAGTCGGGGGGAATTGAACTCGAAACCTCATGGAACTTCATTTTCACGGCACTTGCCAATTGAGTTGCCCCCCGGGGACATGTAGAAGGTCACATTACTTTATTTTTATTTTTTAATTTTAATTTCAATTGTTAGTCTTATCATTGTAAATCAAATAAATATATATAGTTTCAATTATAAATATAAATGCTCTCACCTCAAATATAAATAAGATACAATATATCAAAGGATGAAGAAGTTGAAAAAGAAGAAAAGTAAGATTAGGAGAATAATATGTATGTAAACGATATACTATAGGATAATGATGTTAAACAATGAACACATCAAGTGGAGAAAAATGTGTCTCTTAGTGAATTAATAAGAAAAAGAGGAGGCTTGAATGTGGTGAGTTCTATAATATAATAATAATAATAATAATATGATGTTGATGTACAAAAAATATATAGAGGTGAGAATGTAAAAGGAGTTATTTATTTATATTTTATTGTTGATTTTATTATTGCAAAACATAATAATAATAATAATAATAAAAATAATAATAATAATATTAATATGATGTAAAAAAATATATGGAGGTGAGAATGTAAAAAGGTGATGTATATCAAAGGATGAAGAAGTTGAAAAAGAAGAAAAGTAAGATTAGGAGAATAATATGTATGTAAACGATATACTATAGGATAATGATGTTAAACAATGAACACATCAAGTGGAGAAAAATGTGTCTCTTAGTGAATTAATAAGAAAAAGAGGAGGCTTGAATGTGGTGAGTTCTATAATATACACACACACACACATGATGTTGATGTACAAAAATATATAGAGGTGAGAATGTAAAAGGAGTTATTTATATTCATTGTTGATTTTATTATCAAAACATAATAATAATACAAAATAATAAGAATACATTAATATGATGTAAAAAAAATATATGGAGGTGAGAATGTAAAAGGTGATGAACTTATTTATACTTTGAAAAGCTAATATATTATTGCAAAACATATATATATATAGCATATATATATATATATATATATATATATATATATATATATATATATATATATATATCTAATAGTGATTTATAACATTGTTAAAAATAAGTGCATTTTATCTCTAAAGTTTGATGGTTTTTGGTTATAATTCTTTTTAATTGAGATTATTAAGAGTTTGAAAATAAGAAATGTTGTTGGAAATCTATATAGCTTGAAAAATTTAGTATTGAAATAATGTTGCATTTTAAATTAGAATCATCAAATAAATTGAAGTAAAATTTGTTGAGCTTTGAGTTGTAATATGAGGAGATCTACCTTTTTAAGTTTTTTTTTTTTTTTAAGTAAAGAAAATTAAAAAAGAACAAAGTGACACATCTCTAGTTCTTATATCTTATAAAAATTCTCATCAAACCATAAATATTTTTAAATAAAAAAAGACATTAACCACAAAATTCAAAAAATACCTCACCATAAAATGATGATGTTATAATTTGTAAAGAAAATGTTTGATAATATTAACTCAAAGCTTAAATATCATATAATAATTAATATTCATTAAAGTTAAATTAAAGTTTTCTTTAATCTCACACAAATATACATTCTATATCATAAATTTACTAAATAAATCCATAAACCATGACAAAAATAAAAAAGAAGAAATATACATTCTATATCATAAATTTACTAAATAAATCCATAAACCATGACAAAAATAAAAAAAAGAAATTATACTAATTGGTTTGTGGGTTAAGATATATAAGATAACTTGTCATATAACTCAAAATATCCCAATATAAGTTATAAATATCCAGTGTACCACATTTTAACCATTAAAATGTATCCTAAAATAAAGCTAAGAATCCATATTCATCTAACATGGCTAACCTATGAATTAGTTAATATAAGTGTTCTACTTGTAGTTAACCTATGAATTGGTTAATATAAGTGGTCTATTTGTAGTAATACTCAAAGTTGGCAAAGTTTCTACACATCATCCATGCATTTCATTTTAGATTCCTTAACAAAGTTGTGAAATATAATAGTTTACCTTAACTCATACGAATTTTAAATAATAATAGGAAAAGATGAAGTTGAAAGAGCGTTACTTGACCAAACCAATTGTTCAACCTATCGAAACGAAAGATTACATCATTGTTGAATTTTGGAAACTCAATTATTCTACTCAAACTATGTCACAAAAAATAGGTGGGAAGAAGTTCTTCAAGAAAGGAACATGCAATATCCAACCTCCTATAAGAAAGTAGTCTGACTATCATAGTTCATCTTGGCATGATGCATTTGAATGAAAATACTATAAGACATTCCTGACATAGACGTCCACGTCCAACTCAGGTCCAACTACAACAAATATGGATAAAGTTATCATGGAATCCAATCCAAAATCATCAACTCTATTGGCATTGACTTCAACAATCCTATCAAATTTGACCATGGTCCATAAAGAGGAAAGTGAATGACTATTCCATACATAGATATGGGTGAAATACAACCCGTTACATCTGATTGTGGACAATTTCAATCAAAAAAACTTTGTCTCTAAAGACATTCAAGCATTGATCCACAAAGGGAACATTTGACCTAGTTCCTCTCCTTGTGGATTCCAATGGTATTAATTCTTAAGAAAGATGGGACATGACACATGTGCATCAAAAACAAGGCTCTCAATAAAATCTTAGTAAATAATTAATATCATCTTCCTCGAATATAAAATCTACTTCATTATTTGAAAGATTCTAAATCATTTAAAAAACTCAACCTCAAGTTAGGATGTCATCAAATCTCTATAGAGTCCTCAAATGTATGAAAAACTACTTCCAAAACTAAGGGATTCTTGTTTAAATTCATAGTCATGCCTTTTGGCCACATCAATACACTTGAATCTTTCATCTTTCATGAGGTATATGAATGACCTTCTTAGATCTTTTGCAGGTAAATGTGTCTTTGTTTATTTAAATGGAATCTTCATTTTTAGTAGATTATGGGATGAGCATTTACAACACCTTCAACAAGTGCTTAACACTCTCGGATAACATAAAATTTGCATGAAGTTGAAGAAGTGTTTTTTTACAATGAAGAGTATCAATACTTGAGCTATTTGATCAAATCTACATGCATTCAAGTTGACCTAAAAAATATTCAAGTCATCAAGAATTGGCCTGATTTGAGAAACAATCATGAACTAATGAGTTTCATTGGTTTAGCATTTTTTTATCGTAGATTTGTGTTAAGATTCAACCACATTGCATGGTTGATGAATCAATTGACTGAAGGAGGTGGAAATACAACATTGAAATGGGAAATAACACAATAATAAGATTTTGAAGAGCTTAGGGAAAATATTTGTATAGCTCCACTACTCATGCTACTTAATTTACATTGGCCATTTGAAATTGAGACAAACACTTCAGATTATGTTATGTGCATAGTGATCACTTAAGTAGGTCACCTGATAGCATTCTATTCAAAAAAATCGTGTGATATTGTTTGTAAGTAC
Organism: Picea sitchensis; assembly: GCA_010110895.2. NCBI lineage: Eukaryota > Viridiplantae > Streptophyta > Pinopsida > Pinales > Pinaceae > Picea > Picea sitchensis. Next base: position 60,786 of record SNQJ01S0047602.1, read on the forward strand.
TTGACTTACGAAATGGAATTGTATGACATTATACAAGCAATTAAGAAATTAAGACATTACTTTAAAGGTAAAAATTGATCATTCACATAAAACAAAAACTTGTATTGTTCACTCCTTCATAGTATAATTTACAAACTATAGGAAAACTCAAGTGAATTAGTTACCTATAGTAATTTTAGTTGGTGATTAAGAATTCAAATGGAAAATCCAATGCACTAGTTGATTGTCTTATCCGAGCATGAATCATTTCCATTTTTAGTGCTAAGTATGCATGGATATGATACCATTACTTGGCCTCAATTGTATGAATATGGAATTAATTTCTCCTTAGAGTATTGACTAATCTAGATAGGTAAGTTGATTGGAATCCACTACCGCTTGAAAGACAACTTGATTTACAAGTTAGGACAAGTTTGTGTACAACTAGGTGAGTAGTGGCATAAGATTATCTATGATGCACACTACATCAAAACAATAGGTCTCTTTGGAGTATCGAAGACTCTTATGGTACTATAGAAGTATTTCTATAGAATTCACTCAAGTTGAATGTTGACAAATATATCAAGTCATGTGTGGTTTGTGCCATCACCAAGCCACAAAATCCTTGATAGAGTTGGTATACACCCTTTCCTATTCTAGATTGACTGGGAGAATCCATTTGTATCGATTTATTGAATACATATCCTTTCACCAAGCACCAAGATGATGAAATTGTAGTAGTGGTTAATAGATTTTCTGAAATGGCTATCCTTACACCTAGTTACAAGAAGACTATGATTTCTTAGAAAACTACTCAAATCTTCTTTGAGCGTGTTTGGAAGAACTATGGTCTACCATATTCAATCATAACCAATCACGACTCGATATTTTTTATCATCTTTTGGAAAACACTCTAGTAGCAAATTGACACAACTATTTATGTCGGCAACATTCCATCCTCACAAATATGGATAGATTGAAGTTGTAAACCACATGGAGGTATAATTGGTTCATATGCACAACGAAAAGAATCATAGAACATGGGATGATATTTCCCCATATGTCCAACATAGTTATGACCGATATCAACACAGTTCAATCGACAAGAGTCCATTTGAAGTCTATTATTGATTTTATCCCTTAGAGTTTATTGACTTAGTCGATCAAATGCCTATTTCTTTTGACACAGAACATGAGAAAAATGAAATCAACAAGGAACTCAATTTCAAAGATAGAGTCTATGAGATTCAAAAAAAAGAAAAATAGATGTTGCATCGAGGTAGTGAAAAAGATAAAGCTTGACATTACAAGCATCGTATTCCTTATTCATTCCAAATTGGGGATCAATTCTAGTTACATATGAAGAAATAAAGGTTCAGTGGCCTATATAGGAAGATGAATCTTTTGTGATATGGTCCTTATACCATGGTTGAGAAAGTTGGGGAAAATTCCCTTAAGCTTAGCATTTTTCCATACCTAAGTTTACATCCAATATTCAATGTGGATTTTCTTTCACCCTATTTTCCACCATTGCTAGAATAGACTAAGTTATAGCCTAAAGATCCAAAAGAAATCCAACTACATGTTCGTGAGCCACTTGTAATCGACACTATTTTTGGACAGTAAGCATGCCATACAAGGATGTTAACAATTCCATTATTTCAAGTGGGTAAAGAAGGAACAATCCCATCACAAGGAAAGTGGTACAATACCATTGAGTTGGATCAAAATTTTCCTCATATACATAAGTCGACAATGTTCCCCAGACAACCTCATCTACATAAGTGAGCAACAGTGACCATTTCCAACTACGGGGGAATGCTTGATCCATTCAAAGACTTTATTGGAATCCATCAATTATCACCTACTCTCAATCAATTGTTTGGTTGAAAATTATGATCGAATCGCCACAGTCGATCCTTGAATCAGTTGAATCACACATTCCTTGACTGAGTCAACTCATGCATCCTTCGATGAGTATTTTCGATTATCCTACATGTCTAATGTCAAGGATGACTCAACACATGTAAAAAAACATCATAGCCCCAAGAGTTATCTCAATTGGTTCTGAGCCAGACGTGAAGTTATCCCCAGCGGAGGAGGTCACGTGTTCGAATATCTTGTTCTCCCTGGGGGTTAAGCCCCATAATCAGGGCCAACGATTTACCCCATTTACCATCCATGAAGTGGGGAAGTACTCGGGGGTTTCCTGCGATGTATTCCATTGTCAAACTTGTCAGAAAACATCATGAGTAGTAAATAAAGATTGGACAAGCACCATTGGCCTAGCATCGTATGTATCTTCATATTCTTATTCCTGTCAATAGCTAGAAAGAAGTAGTTAGGTCTTCTAATCAGTTACATAGCTATCTTGTAACTAAAATGTAGTGGCTAAGATACCCAAGCATTCATAAAGAGTGAATGAATGTATCTAAGCATGAGTAGAAACAACTTTTGTAGATTCTCTCAGTTTGACTCACCTCTTTCGGCCATTGCAATTGAGTTTTTTCAATCATTACACCCTTGTTTGGGGTATTGCTTACAAACTTAGAAGACCAACATTCTAAAGAAACTAATCAATATGTCAATTTTTTTCCCTTTTGATTCTCCGCTATCAATTCTTGGCTTACATCTTCATATGATTGGTATCATTTTCCATTGCTTCCAATCAATTCTATTTGAATGTTTATTTCTTGGGTTTCTTAAATAGTCCAACTTCATATGTTTTTTCCATAACAAAGATTGACTCATTTGGTTAACTTTATTGTCCCACTATGTTTTGCTTGGGCACAACATATCAAATTGGATGAATAATGTGGGATGTCCAAGATGGTGGGAAGCCATGGGACACAATGTAGTTTAATAAGTCTACCACATTGACTGCTAAGACTTTGAGACATTATTTGAAAAATTCAATGTAGAGGTCATGTATGTCATAGAACTCATTAGATTGAAACTAAAGGATGGAACAAATAATCAAATGGTCAGGGAAGAAGTGGCAAGAAGAGGGTCTTGAATTGACTTGAATGCATGGTTGGTTAGGTGTATTGTATAGAATATAATCATAGACAAATATAATAATGGGATCAACAATTGCACACAATATTTCTTAGCTAAGAGGAATATTCTTCAAAAAAGTTTTGGATTAAATGAAGTTGTTTAATGATGGTGATAGCTATGCACTTTTGTGTTTGTTGAGAAAATAATGTTTATTTTTCTTTCTATAAATACTCCTATAAATTCTTTAATTTTTCTTTAATTTAGAAATTTTATACTTTATAATATATTTAATTAATATCAAGAATACTTTTATAATCTAAATCATACCAAGCACTATGTAGAAAATGTCCTACCTTGATGGCTAGAGGTATGAATGGAGTGGGAAAGACATGAAATATGAAAGGCCAAATGAGTAAGGGTACACTGAATTGAATCTTGAATATCATATATAAAAAAATTAAACTTGGTTTTGAGGATGTTTGAGTATGCTTAGTAAACAATATTTAATAAAATTAATAATGATAAACTGAGATAGCTAAATTATACTAAAAGTAGAGGAAGGACAATCAAGTGAAAACCATAAGAAATGACAAAATCTTAAAGACCTTTGTTAATTGAAATAATTAAAAATTATATTATAAAAAAATTGTTGTCTACAAAAAAAATTATTCTCAAAATTATTAATTAAATAAATATTATTAAAATTTATTTCTTCATACATTATATAATAAATCATTTACAAATTAAAATAAAACCAATCTTACTAAATGAAAGAAAGCCATAAAAACTAGAAAAAATCCTAAAAACCTTTGTTAATTGAAATAATTGAAAATTATATTGTAAAAGAATTATTGTTTGCCAAAAAATATTTTCAAAATTATTAATTAAAAAAATATTATTAAAATTTATTTTTTCATACATTATATAATAAATCATTTACAAATTAAAATAAAACCAATTTTACTAAAGGATATTTTAAATTCATTTAAAAAATAATCATGTAACTTCTAATAATACTTTGTATTTATTTAATCACAAAACCAATTTTACTAAAGGATATTTTAAATTCATTTAAAAAATAATCATGTAACTTCTAATAATACTTTGTATTTATTTAATCACAATAAATTCATTTAAAAAATAATCATGTAACTTCTAATAATACTTTGTATTTATTTAATCACAATTTCACAGTTTGGTAGATTTCTAATATCATCAGGAATTGCCACTGAATTACAACCTTGAAGATTGAGATACTTCAGATTTTTAAGTTTTCCTGTTCGAAAAAGGCAACGATTTTAGATTTTTACAATTGTGAATATACAAGAATTGAAGATATGAAAGATTACCTATCTCTTCAGATATATCTTCAATCTCAGTGAAACCTAAACAGAGCCATTCAAGTAGCGTCAATTGCCACAATGATGATGGCAATGATTGCATGGATATGCCATTAATAGCCAATACCCTCAAAGAAGTGAGGTTGAGAAAAAATGCGTCTGGAATTTCTTTCAATCCCTTATTTTCTCCCATGAGTAAAGAAACTAGATTAGGACATCTCAATTCCTTTGCCGGCAAGGACTTAATATCATTGTTGAAAACTGATATTCGCCGGCGATTATCCGAACCTGGGATGTCAGGGAAATGTTGAAGACTTCGACCTGCCCTCAATACACAATTTTCCTCACTCTCTCCAATATAAATTGCCATGTCGTGGACAACATCGTGAACAGTAATCGCGCCCCCTTTCAGCTGGAATAAGCAACGGTTTTCAAGTAACTTTACATAGCTCTCCCCTGTCTTTAGTACATAGTCATAGTCCACATCTTCTTTGGTCTTAACTACGCCTTCTGCGATCCATACTTGCACCATCGTTTCCACCTCAATTGCAGCATCTTCATTCAACATGGCACAGTAAAGGAAACAACTTTTCAAATTAACATCAGGCAGACTATCGTAACTCCATCTCAATCGCTGATACAATTCTCTATCAATTCGAGGATGAGTTATTGGAAAATTTAAATCCACCTTTTGCATCTTCTTTAAAGCAAGCTTCCACTCATCTACAATTGTGTTGCCCACCATTGTTGAGCCTATTACCTTTATTGCCAACGACAACCCTTTACACTCGGTCACCTGTCGCGCAATATTCTCTATACCCTCAGG
>SNQJ01S0047602.1:69203-109784 GCA_010110895.2 Picea sitchensis
TGACTCAGGTGCATCCTTTCATATGACTCCCCACAGGGAGTGGTTATGTGAATATGAAAGGTATGATGGAGGTAATGTTTTCCTAGGTGATGACTTGACAACCAAAATCATAGCGCGAGGAAAATTCAAGTTGAGGCTCATAGATGGAAGTATTATAACACTACTTGGTGTTATGCACATCCTAGGTTTAACCAGAAATTTGATTTTGTAAGAAAAATGGATGATGCAGGAGTAAAAACAATATTTGAAAAGGAAACCTATAGAATGATTCGAGGAGCAATGGTGTTGTTGAAAGGAGTTTGGTTTGGAACTCTGTATAAGTTGCAAGGAAGCACTATTAGTGATGGTGTAATAGTTCCATTGTTCCTGATATTGGAGTTGAAGAATAAAGAACTCATATAGTCTCTAGAGAAAAGGTTATGTCATGGCATCAAATACTGGGGCATATCAGAGAGAAGGGTCTTCGACTACTACATGATAGATGTATGGTTGAAGGTATGTCTAACTACTCTCTGGATTTTGATTTTTGTGAACATTGTGTATATGGGAAGGCGAATCAGGTAAGATTCCCTTCTGGTGCAATGAGGACAGAAGGAATTTTACAGCTAGTTCACAATGATTTTTTGGACCCATATCAGTCCCATCATTGGGAAAATTTGTGTACTATGTCTCATTTATAGATGAATTATCAATGAGTACTTGGATATATTTCCTTAGGAATAAATATGAAGTCTTTGACGAGTTTAAAGAGTTTAAGTCTCTTGTTGAGAATCAAACAGAGAAAATAATTAAGGTGTTGAGGAAAGATAATGGCGAAGAGATCTGCGGGAATGAATTTGAAGAATTTTGTAAGAAGTGCGGTATAGAAAGGTAGAAGAATACTCCATATACACCTCAGCAGAATGGAGTTTCATAAAGGATGAACAAGAAACTAATGGAAAAATCAAGGTGCATTCTCAGTGGTTCTGGGTTAGGAAAACATGAAACTCCTCTCACACATCTCAAGTTATTTGGCTATGATGCATATGTTCATGCTCCAAAGGAAAACATGAGTAAGCTAGATAAGAAGGATGAAAAGTGTATCTTTATTGGATATAAATATGGTCTCAAAGGTTATAATCTTTGGAACCCAGAAACTAAGAAGGTAGTATATAACTGAGATGTGGTATTTAGAGAAATGAAGGATGTTGTTAAACAAGAATTTCTACCAAGCAAGGAAGAACTAGAGAAAATAGAGTTTGATTTAAAGGATGATGAGTCAGACTCTACAGAAGAACATGAATAAGAAGAAGAATATACTCATACTCTAGTATTGAGGAGATCGGTTCAAGAAAGAAGGCTATCGAAAAGGTATACTCCATATGATTTCCGTTCAAATTTTGCTTTGTCTATTACTGATGATGATCCTAGAACTGTCAGGGAGGTAGTGGATTTAGAGGATGGAAATATCTGGAAAAGGGCCATTGACGAAGAAATAGAATCTTTGGATAAGAATGAGGCTTGGGATCTAGTGGAGTTGTCGACTGGAAGAAATACCATTGGAAGCAAATGGGTATTTAAAAAGAAGTTGAATGTAGAAGGAAAAGTGGAGAAATACAAAGCTTGGTTAGTAGCAAAGGGTTATTCCTAGGTTGAGGGAATTGATTTTGGTGAGATTTTTTCTCCTGTTGACAATTTAACCTATATAAGATTTATGTTGTCTATTGCTATTGCACTTGATTTTGAAGTAGAACAGATGGACGTGAAGATAATATTCCTACATGGGGATCTGGAAGAAGAAATCTATATGAAGCAGCCAGAAGGTTATGCTGTGAAGGGAAAGAAGGAGATGGTATGCAAGCTGAAAACCTCCTTGTATGGTTTAAAACAATCACCAAGGACGTGGTATCAAAAAATTGATACTTATATGCTCGGACTTGCCTTCACAAGAAGCAAAGAGGATCATTGTGTGTATTTTAAATTAATTGGTGATCATTTGATTTAGTTGGTCTTGTATGTGGATACCATGTTGTTGATAGGAAACAACAAGAAGATTATCTAGGATGTGAAAACTAGGTTGTCCTCTAAATTTGAAATGAAGGATATCGGTGCTTCAAATTTCATTTTGGGCATAGAAATTAAAATAGATCATAAAAAAAAAAAAAGTTTGGTTAAATTAGAGAAAACATGTCGAGACAATATTGCAGAGGTTTAATATGCAAGAATGTAAACCGGTCAAGGTTCCTATTCTTGTTGGTGTAAAGTTATCTGTGGATCAATGTCCCAAGACACAGGAAGAGGAGGAGGACATGTCTCATGTCCCATATTCAAGTGCAGTTGGCATTTTGATGTATTCAATGGTCTATATTAGACTGTACATTGCACACAGTGGGAGTTTTGAGCAGGTATATGTCAAAAATAGGGAAGGAGCATTAGACAACAGTAAAAAGGGTTTTCATGTATTTGCATGGCACTACTAGCTATGGATTGTGCTACCAAGGAAGAATGGTATTGGACAAAGTGGTGGATATACATGTCTTTGTAGATGCAGACTGGGCTAGAGATCTAGATCGTAGGAGATCTACAAGTGGGTATGTGTTTAACCTGTTTTGAGAAGCAATAAGTTGGATGAGAAAAAGACAGGTTGTAGTGGCACTTTCAACTACAAAAGTTGAATACATGGCAACCACTCATGCAAGTAAGGAAACAATATGGTTACAAATATTGTGTTCATGTACTGGGTTGGTACAACAAGTTGTAAGGATAGATTGTGACAGTCAAAGTGCAATTTTTCTGGAAAAGAACCCGACTTATCATTCAAAGACAAAGCATATTTATATTCAATATCACTTTGTGAGATAGATGGTTGAAGAAAATAAAGTATTGATGATGAAGGTGGACACTTTGAAGAATGTTGTAGATTCATTAACAAAATCTGTGACCACTGAGAAGTTCTCTTGGTGTAGAGGATCCATGGGCATTGCTGCCCTGAATTGTTGACTATGTAACCATGTAACCCCATGTATGCAAAGAAAACTAAAAGTGGGAGAATGTTGGGTATGTGTTATATTCTTTGCACCAGGGGGGGTGCAAGGGGGCAACACCCCCGATAATTGTTTTTTGCCTTGAGAAACGTGTCACAATTTTGGGCGGTTTTTTATCACATGGTTTTTGTCGATGGTTTTTTATTTCCAGTTAAGGAATTAGGGTTGTTGACTAATCCATGTCAGTGGGTTAGGGTTTTGGATGTTGCTGGCTCCTATATGTATATTGTATTGTAAACAATGTAACACTATGAATTGATATAGAATATGTTGGTTTTCCCGGTTTGGGATTCCAGGGGAAAAATCTCTGTGTAATGTTTGTATTTTCCATTGTATCTTTTTTTTTCTTTTACTAAAAATATGTTTGCAGTAAATATTTTCCAAGGTTAAAATCTACATTATGCAATCCTTGTTGCACAAGAAAATTCTAAATCTTAAGCTTCCATAGCTCAAAGTTATTCTTTCCATTTAATTTATCCACCTCAAACTTTGAACTATGCGCTTTTGTCATTAGCACGAACCACCCAAAATTGCAGCTTATAAACCAAACTTGATAATATGAAGAAATGAACTTATAGTTATAAAGCTTGGATAAAAAAATATTCAATCCAAAAAATATTTAATATATATATCTTTAAAAACCTTTTTAAAACATCGACCTTTTTAACCAAATAAACATCCATTGAGAAGGATCTTGAGGGATCTTGAAATTATTGAGAGGGATCTTGAGATATACTTGAATTCCTTGGCTGCCAAGACCCTTTTTGTGCAACAAAACACAACTTATTTGTAGCTCCTTGAGTTCCTTGGCAAGAAGCTTTGAGTTACAATAAATATGGGTAGTTTTCTGTAGCATGATTACATGCACATATTCCACAAATATAAATGTTATGTAAAGGACATTCTTTTAAAGGATGTATTTTTCTACATTTTGAACAATAAATAGTTAATAAATCCTCTACCTCTTTCTTTTTCTTAATTTTCAATGTGTCTAATCGAGAACCAAGAAACTAAGAATATCTATTGAAAAATTGTCCAATAAATTGCCAATGTCTTCTCTACTTACCCCATTGATGGCTGATTTGTTGACCCTAGAGATAGAATCCCTAGGCCCCTTACCATATTTTGACTTTCCCCTAGAGATATGCTTGCATAAGTCGCAAATTTCTGGATAGGTTAGGTGAGAAATATCTCCTTTACCCATTAAGTTTAACACATCAATCCATTCATCTCTAATTCCCCCAAGTAAAATGACTTTAGAGTATCTAAATCTAGATGATTTTGCCTTGTTTTTTTAATGGTATAATTAAATGTTTCTAAATAATATTCAAGGCTCTCTTCTTCTTTTTGTGTCATTTTAAACATTTCCTCTCTCATTCCTCTATTTATATAATAATCATGATATTTTACCAGGAATGTTTTTCTCATCTCATCCCATGTTTTTATAGCATTTGTTCCCAATCCCATAAACCAACGTAATGCAACATCCTTAAGTATAGATGTAAAGAAATTTAATTTTTTAGCGTTAGAAGAGTAATCACAGTTGTGACATAACACATAAAATTTGAAAAGGAAAGTTTTTGGGTCTTTGGTTATCTTACCATGAAAGTTGGGAAGTGCTAAAGGTGGTATATTCTTCATTTGGACTGAAAATCTTGGATCCAAGATTGGAAATTTGAATTCATCTTGAATAGTTGATTTACATGTTTCCTCTAGCGTCTCTTATTGTTCTTCCTCTCCACCTCTAGGTCATATTTCTTCTTCTTGATCACTAAATATTCTCGACATGTTGTATTCTCCAAGATGCATTAAGTCTTCCGATGTAACAAAGAATTTCGGTTCTTCAATGGGGTTTTCTGGAAATACAATTTCATGTTGACCACTAAGTAATTTTTCTTCTTGAGGTTCAACTAGAAGTATGACAGCTTGTTGTGAGATTGATAGAACTTTTACTGATTTAGAACTTCCTTCTTCAACTTTTCCTTTGCCTTTTGTTTATGTTATGACAATTCTTCTTGTTCATCCTCCTCTTGTAGTTCTACCCACAAAAGTGTTAGTTGATCGTGTGGATCTTACAATACCATGTGATGGAGTGGGTGAAGTGGTGTTTGGTGTAATTATACCACTAGTAAATATACCTCTATTATCTTTATGCCTATTCATTCATTCTACTTATCATGATTTTAAATTGTTGAAGATATATATTCTATAGCCCTACTTATAGTGAATGCACATGTTCTAACATCTCGTCTTATAATCTCTCTTCCCATGAATTCATTCCTACGTGCATTTAAAAGAAATAAAAACTAAATGCCTCTTTGTATGCCCCCAAAAATGGTGCCAAAAATGTCAGTCAGTCCAATTAGTTGAACTTTGCTACATTGAATTATCAACTTGGGGATCGTAAAATAATGAAGTGCAATGCAAAATATCAGGTACTATTTCTAATCTATTTGAACATGCATAAGGAAAAATTGTTCACTGCTTTAGCTGCAGAAACATAGTTTTGTTCAGTAGTAGAAAGAACATAGTAATGCTAAAAATGAAAGAACAAATTTAAAACAATCCAAAGATAATTCTAATATTTAAGACCACCAATCTACTAGAATGTTATAATATTTTTTCAATCATTTATCAATGAAATTTATTGATGATCATAAGACTCAATTATTCAATGGATGGCTACTGTTAGCATTGCCATTTTTCTTTTCATTTAGAGTTGGTTTTGAGTCACATTCCAAACATGTGAATTCAAGTACGTAGCACCATGAGGTTGAATTCAACAAGTGGTCGGTTGGCCCTTGGAAATGGGAAGGGGTGTCAAAGTCAAGAATTGTGTATGATAGGTATGGGTATGTCTTTTCCAAGGAAATTGAGTCCTGTTAAGAAGTCAGTCCCTATGTTCCCAGGTTGAGTCAAGTAGTTAATAGAGGTCATGTCGGCAAGTACAATAGTTATTATCAGTTTTTCATGAAAGCTGAGGGAATGAAACATTGTGGTGTTCGTATTGTGCATGCCCAACAAGCTTTATCACCTACATCCTACACGCAGGGATTTTCCATGGATGACCTACAACTCGACTTGGAACATCTTGTCTCCATGAATTCCCTATCCTTTGATGTGTTTTCTTCTCTTGGTCGATTCATTATAAATCTCATATGATTGACATTTTATCTAGTCATAGAACCATGCCTGAAACTCTATTTGCAATTCCCCTTGCCATTCTATCTTGTTCAGAACCTTTCCCCCTGTTCATTTTTTGGATACACCGCGTGAAGAGTACACCTTATTTGTGCCCTGGCGACCTCTTAGAGTGCAGGGAAAGGTGCACGGAGTGAAAAAAATGCAAGGTCCAAGCCCCAAAGGGGATGGGATTCATTCTCACCTGTGACAGACATTCCCAAAGATGTGAAAGGAACTATTCTTTTACCTGCAGAGAAGACTAGATCAAATCGTGAAAAATCTGAAGCAGAGGGATTCACACAGGAAGGGAAGACAAAAATGACTCCCTCCCCCCAACAAAAAATTTCTTGGAGGAGGGGTAGTTCCATAAAGAAAAAGGAGATTATGGAAGCTAGAGTTGTAGAAGAACCCTGTGTCGGATTGATAGCTGAAGAACTACTCAGACACGCCATCCGACTAGATCTTGCTGGGGGATCAAGCCATGAAGACAGGAATAGAATGAGGAGAGCACATATCATAGGAGAAAATGAGCAAGTTCCATCTCAATATCTGAAGCAAGCAAAGTTGGCTATCACTAAATTCTATCAGGAAAACATGGAGTTAAGGCAACAACTAGCGACAAAGACCACGGAAGCGTCAGTGGCACAGGGTCATGGAGGAAACGTGGCATGGTTGAAAAGGCAGGTCAGAGAAGCACATGATGCTATTGTACGATCGCAAGAGGCACAAATATTAGTGGAAGAAAGGAATACGGACCACCCCAGAGAATGCGAAGCGGCCAAAAAGGAAATTAGCGTGGCTCTCGTCAGTGCATAGAAAAATAAAGTTTAGCAGGTGTTGTTTCTTCTTGGCAATTTTTGAGTGATACGTTTCTCTAAACTACACTACCATTTTGATAACAACCACAAAAATCAAACAACTTCTTGTTGCACACACTCCTCCAACAAATGAGTGGATAACAGAAAGCGAAGCCATTATTACAGATAACAAGCTCTTGACAGACACTTGTTTGATAGGATACTTGATCAAAGGGATACAATGCCACATCCTTTCTCCACATCAAAACTTGCCTGACGATCAGACCCCCATGGAGAATCTTAAAATAGTCATAAGTGGACAGACGTGATTATTTCCTATTGTTGGAACATACCATGCAAAGAGTCTTCGGTGCATGTTGCACAATTTTCCTAGTTTTAGGGTTAGCAGTTAGGAAACAGGGTAGCCCAAGCGATGCCCTCATTTATATATTTTATCTTTCCGATGTAAGAAAGGTTGGTTGGCAAATTTGGTAGACGAATGCTATCATATGTAATCTGAGTTTTGACCAAAATTTAATGCAAAGGACCTGTGACTTGATGAAATTATTCTAGTTGTAATAGTTGGATGTATTGTGCCTCTTTCTTTGTGTATGTGTTTCCTATTATCTTTATTCCATATCTTTTGTTGTCTATTTCATAACGAATTTTCAAACCTACGGATTCACTGTATAATGCCCCTTGTTCACGCCACTTAGACAAAATGTTTTCCTCTAAAGCTAACTCCAAATTCACTCGTAGCGGCACTCGTGAGTTACTTCTTGTATTTTCTTCTGCCACATTATGGTTTTACACTAAACACTGTTGCTCGCCTAGATTTATCCTCTCAAGTTTGGTCATTGAGTCATTTATCTCTGTCATTCCATCAAATCGAATCCATAGCCCAAGTATTAATTTCTTGCGCCAATATAACCATAACCCATTATATTAAAGGTGTTTAAATATAGCCATCATTTCCAAAGTCATATTCTGCATGGAGACCGTGCCATTTCTGAGAGAGCCCTCTCCAGATCCAAAAGGCTAGTTTCGGGTCTCAAAGTTGGTTTAAAAAGTTACCTTTGTCGTCTGTTTATTAGACGAATAGATTTATGGAGTGCTAATAGCTACCACATTAGTTATCTTTGTGTAAACAACAATGAATAAGTTTGCAGAAAGGAAACGACAGAATTAAGAAATCATGCAACTAGATAAGCAAAAATAGAATACCAACAATGATAAAACAAGTGAAATAGTGTGCTCCTCCTCAAGGGGGCCTCTTGGATCGAGGAACAATATTTGAAAAAGTCATATAAAACTAAACTCTTACACACATAATTAACAATTCATACGAGAGGACATGAACCAGAGCTTTATATTAACATCGAATGTGTATACAAAAATTTGATATTAACAAAGAGTAATAATAATAATCATCCCTTTGAGGATCTAATTGCACATATTTATACAATAGAAAAAATATGACTCATATCCAAATTATATGGATCTCACAAAAAATTTGTGTCAAATTACATATACGTAGATGTAAAATCAGCTCTGAATATTTCATGGGCATATAGATTGAGCTCGATCTTCCACATATTAGATAAATTCATGAAAAAATGCATGAATTTTTGTGATACAATCTTGTTCCTTCTTCGTGCATTATTCTAATGAAATTGGGTTGCGAACTATGCCACATGTATGCGTTAACTAGAAAGTTTGACTTCACTTCTGCTCAGTGCTGGAAGATTTGCGAGATATGCTGATAGGTAGATGAGCTTCATGGAACATTTTAATTCCTTCCATATGTCGGGGTTCTATCCAGGGTTGATTGTGTCCCTATGGAACAACAAATTCACTGTAGAAACTCATCTTATTAATTTAGGATACATAGCTATATTATGAGTTGCTACATAATCGAGAGATTTTGTAGCTACTCATTACAATAATAGTTAATTAAATCATTAAATGCACAAAAAAGAATGGAATTAAGTATAAAAGTACACAATTTACCTTTATCTTCTTTAATGCACATATTTTGTAGCTGATTATAATTTTAGGGAAAAAAGGAGTGAAATGGGATATAAATTAGGCATAGATATATGCTTTTGGATGGATGTATAAGATAGAAATTTGAGAAAATGACTTTGTTTTTAGGACTCAACAACAACACAACAACAAGCTTTTTAATAGATTAAGGACAATTTCTTTATAGCTCCAATGTTCATGCTACTTGATTTACATCATCCATTTGAAATTGAGACCAATATTTCAGATTATTCTATGGACACAACGATCACTCAAGTAGGCCACCTAGTAGCATTCCATTCCATAAATGTTTTTGATATTGTCTGTAAGTACTTGAATTATGAAATGGAATCATATTCCACTATACATGCACTTAAACAATGGATACATTACATTCTAGGAAACGAAATGGCCATTCATACAAACAATAATCCTTTATAGTTTTCTCCTTCATAGTCGAAGTTATACACTTCAAAACAAATCAAATTCCTTAGTTACCTACAACAATTCCAATTAGTGGTAATTAAGCATAGGAAATTCAATGACAACATAGAAATTAATTATATTATCTAACCACCAATCATTTCCCTAATTATAATGTTAAGTATGCATGGATATGACACCTTTACTTGGCCTCAACTATATCAAGATGAAACAGATTTCTCCTCTATGTATCAACAACTCTAGATAGGTCAACCAATTGATATTGATCACCACTTGAAGGATAAATTAGTTTACAAGCTAGGACAACTTTTTGTATCTCTAGGTGAGCACTAACATAATCTTATCTAGGATCCACACTACAAAAAAACAAGAAGTCCCTTTAGATTATCAAACACTCTTATGGTACTGCAAGAATTATTTCTATCAATATTTAGTCAAGCTATATGTTAACACACACACACACAAAAAAAAAAAAAAAATATTCATGTGTATTTTATGCCATCACCAAGACATAAATTATCGAAAATAATTTTATACACCCTTTCCTATTCCAAATTGACCATGGGAATCCATCTCTATAGATTTATTGACTAGATATCCTATCATCAAGCACCGACATGATGTAGTCCTAGTAGTGTTTGATAGATTTTATAAACTGGATACGTTACACCTTGCAAGAAGACTATAATTTCTTAGTAGAATGGTCAACTCTTCTTCAAGCATGTTTGGAATAACTATGGTATATCAACTTCAATCGTCAATGACCGAGACTCCATATTTGTTAGTGTCTTTTTGAAAACAATCTGGTAATAGATTGACACACAACTATCTATGTTGACAACATTCCATCCTTAAACTGATGGAAACATTGAAGTTGTGAATCACATGGTGGTACAATTTCTTCATATGTACAACCACATGCATCATAGAACGTGGGATGAGAGTCTTCCATATATCCATCATCACTATAACCAAGCTCAACACAGTTCAACAAGCAAGAGTCCAATTAAAGTTTGTTATGGATTCCATCCCTTAGTGACTATCAACTTAGTCATTCAACCGACCATTTATTCTTACACAAACCATGGACAATAAGAAATAAACAAGTTAATCAAGTTCAAAGACATGGTTTGTTAGATTAAAATACAAACACAAAAGATGTTTCATCAAGTTAGTGAAAAAACTAAAGCTTGACACAACAAGTGTTGTATTCCTTATTCATTCCAAATTGGGGACTCGAGTATACTTACTCTGAAGAAGAAAAGATTGAGTAGCCTATAAATGAATATGAATCCTTTGCAACATGTTTCTTATACCACACTCAAGAAAATTGGGAAAAATGATGTTAAGCTCAACATACCACTATACTTGGGTTTACATCCAGTATTTAATGTCAATTTTCTTTGACACTATTTTAAACCCTTGTTGGAATAGATCGATTTATAGCCTGAAGATCCAGAAGACATACATCCATATGTTCAATATCCACTTGTATTCAACATCATCGTAGCAAGCATGCGATATAAGGATTCAAAACATTCCCTTGTTTCATGTGGCAAAAGTGGGAAGACTCTGAGCATAAAGAAAGTGGTACACTACCATTGAGTTGGAGTGCAAGTTTCCTCAATTGTATAATAATTTAATGGGGACCATTGTCAACTAAGGGGGAAGGTATTATTTTTTCCAATATGGTACTGAATTCCATCGACTAGCGCCTAGTCTTAGTCGATTCCGTGGTCAAAACTTACAATCGACTCCTCACAATATATCCTCAACTCGTTTGATTCACACACTCCTTGACTTAGTCAACTCATGAATCCTTTGACAAGGATCATAAATTATCCTATGTGTCCAATAGTGAGGATGAATTTCCACATGTCAAATGACATCATTAGTAGTCAATAGACACCATGCAAGCACCATCGATGTGGAAGTGCATGTCTTCTTATCTTTTTCCTTTAATCAATAGCTAGCAAGAAGTTATGTGTTCTTATAATTAGTTATGTATGTGTATTTTAACTAAAATGTAGATGGTAAGGCACCCAAACATTATTCAAGAATGTGTAAATGTATGTAATCATGAGTAGAAACGAGTTCTCTAACTTTTCTCACTTCGACCTGCCTCTCTTTGTCATTGCAATTGAGTTCATTGATTCATTACAACTATGTTTAGGGTATTTATTATAGAAATAGAAGACCAAAATTATGAAGTGATTGATCAATACAGTAGATGTTTTCCCTATGGTTTATTTGTTATCAATTCTTGGCTTACATCTTCATGTGATTGGTATTGTTGTTCATTTCTTTTAGTCGATTATATATGAATGTTTATTTCCTAGTTTTCCAAAACAATCTAGATTTATATGCTTCTACAATAATGGATCTTGATTTAGTTAGTCAATTATGTTTTCACCCCTATGTTTCCCCTGGGCACAACAGATCATTGGTATCAAAGAAAATTTTCTAATAATTGATTTTTACGAGACTATAATTCTCTTGCTAAAACACTAGCTACATAGTTGGCCTACCTATTATTGTTAGACACATTCTAAGACATAATTTTTTAATATCCCCTTCCCTTCAACCTATGATATTTATATGATAAAAAACCTATACCTAATATTGCATGTGAAAGTGAAAATTTAAATCCTCTCAATAAGACAAAAGAACTTATAGAACTAGTACTGACTCTTGAGAGAGAATAAATGTATGGTCACTTCAATGAGATACTTGCATGAGTTGCCTTGGTATTGATTTTGACTAGAAACCTTATGATACTTGCCTTTTATAGGGTTATATTCTTTAACATACAAATTAATATAGATATATGTAACTTACAAGGAAAGTTTAATGCCAAACCAATAGACAACTAGGTACATCAATTAGAGTCCTAATTCTCTATGAATAATTTTTTTGAGGGTGAGAAAGTCACCATTTCAACTTTGAATATGTTTATTAATGTACCCTACTGGTGGAAAATCTATCAAAAATGAAGGACGAACATGGAGAATCCATAAAAACATGGAAATCATTTTTCAAACATGTTAGAATGGAGTTTTGTCCATCCAAATATCATGAACAATAGTATAATAAATAGAAGCAACTAAGGAAATGGTAAGATCCAATTTTTTATAGTGATATTAATGAGTTCTACCAACTAATGGCTCAACTTGTCATTAGGGGGGAAGAAAAGATACTTATTTTCAAGTATATAAGTGGATTAGCTCCTTATATTAAAAAAAAATGGAATTCCTCACTATTGGCACTCTTGTAAAAACATATCATTCCACTATCAAGATTGAGGAAAAGATGAAATTAAAAGGGGGTTTCTTGAACAAACCAATTGTTCAACCTATCAAAATGAAATATTACGTCATTGTTGAATTTGGTAAATTCAAATAATCTACTCAAACCATGTCACAAAAAATAGGTGGGAAGAAGTTGTTCAAGAAAGGAAGATGCAATATCCAACCTCCTATAAGAAAATAGTGTGATTATCATAGTTCAACTTGGCATGATGCATTTAAATGAAAATATTAGAAGACATTCCTAACACAAACGTCTACGTCCAACTCAGGTCCAACTACAACAAATATGGATAAAGCTATCATGGAATTCAATCCAAAATCATCAACTCTATTGGAATCGACTTCAACAATCTTGATGGTTAAGGTTTCTATTGTGAGAGTTTTGTTCATAATAGATAAGAAGAACCACAGTATTGTCTATTATTTGTCGAGATTTCAGATCCACAACAAAATCCATCTTCATGACAAAATAGCCAGAGGGAAAATGCAAGAGAGGAATCCTATCAAATTTGACCATGGTTGATAAAGAGGAAAGTGAATGACTATTCCATACATAGATATGGGTGAAATACAACCTGTTACATCTTAATTTGGACAATTTCAATAAAAAAAAAAATTTCTCTAAAGACTTTATGAAGAAATTGGGTCTTGTTACTACTCCACTTATGCATCCTTACAACATCTATTAGATGAAATATGGACAAGAACTTAGAATAACCTGACAATGCAATCTTGCCTACTTTATCAAGCCTTTTAAGGATGAAGTAATTTGTGACATAGCACCACTATCAATATTTTATGTGTTATTTGGAAAACCATACGTATGGGATAAACATGACAGTTATCAGTCTAGACCATAGAAAGTGATTTTCAATATCAAATATTAGTAGTATGTAATTTCTAAATGTCGATCTAAGTTGACAATCTCTATAGTTTCAGAAAAACAAGTCAAAAATATTATCAACCATGCTTAGAAATTCATGTTGTTAATGATAAAACCTTAGTGTTTTGAGAAGATCATAGTAACTAGTCAAGTCTCCACTCACCACAACTCATGAAAAAAAAAACAAGTCGATGGATTACTTGAATAATACAAGGACATTGTCAAAGATATAACTTGAGTACCATTATATTTCCAAGTAAAATGGTCCATATATCTTGTTCATGGCTCTTCATCACCCAATGCATTTGTTTACAAAAGTTCTATTTTAGAGAATAAATAAATCCATAGACAAATTCAAGCATTGATCCAGAAAGAGAACATTTGACCTAGTTCCTCTCCTTGTGGAAGTCCAGTGGTATTAGTTCCTATGAAATATGGAACATGACACATGTGCATTAAAAACATTGATAAAATCTTAGTAAATAATTAATATCATCTTCCTAGAATAGAAAATCTACTTCATTATTTGAAAGATTATAAATCATTTAACAAACTCAACCTCAAGTTAGGATGTCATCAAATCTCTATAGAGTCCTCAGATGTATGAAAAACATCTTCCAAAACTAAGGCAAGATTGCTTGAATTCATAGTCATGCCTTTTGGACACATCAATGCACTTGAATCTTTCATGAGGTATATGAATGACCTTCTTAGATCTTTTGCAGGTAAATGTGTCTTTGTTTATTTAAATGGAATCCTCATTTTTAGTAGATTATGGGATGATCGTTTACAACACCTTCAACGAGTCCTTAACACTCTCAGAGAGCATAAAATTTTCATGAAGTTTAAGAAGTGTTTTTTTACAATGAAGAGTACCAATATTTGGATATAAAGGAATTCAAGTTGACCTAGAAAATATTCAAGGCATCAAGAATTGGCCCGATTTGGGAAACAATCATGAACTAAGGAGTTTCATTGGTTTAGCAATTTTTTTATCGCAGATTTGAATTAATATTCAACCACATTGCATGGTTGATGAATCAATTGATTGAAGGAGGTGGAAATACAACATTGAGATGGGAAATAACACAATAATAAGCTTTTGAAGAGATTAATAAAAAACTTTGTATAGCTCCATTGATCATGCTACTTAATTTACATTGGCCATTTGAAATTGAGACTAGTGCTTCAAATTATGTTATGTGCATAGTGATCACTCAAGTAGGTCACTTGATAGCATTCTATTCAAAAATATCCAGTGATATTGTTTGTAAGTACTTGACTTACGAAAGGGAATTGTAAGACATTATACAAGCAACTAAGCAATCAAGACATTACTTTAAAGGTAAAAAATGATCATTCATATAAAACAAAATAATGCACTGTTCACTCCTTCATAGTATAATTTACAAACTATAGGAAAAATCAAGTGAATTAGTTACCTATAGTAATTTTAGTTGGTGTTTAAGCATTCGAAAGGAAAATCCAATGCACCAGTTTATTGTCTTAGCCGACCACCAATCATTTCCCTTTTTAGTGTTAAGTATGCATGGATATAATACCATTACTTGGACTCGATTATATGAAGATGGAACTTGTTCATTTTCACATTTATTTTTATTCATTTACCATTACGGATTGACCCCGTTTCATAACCAAGAAGCTTCCCAAGAAAATCCCTTAATACTATCGGCCCCTCTGGTTACCCAGAAGGAAACGCAGTACATAGAGTGCACTGCACAGTGTCACCCGATATAGCTCTTATGGGTGGTTGCAATACTCATGTGTTTGCAACCTAAGACTGAGCGAGATTTGTACTTGTACGTCACAACCTTTATCTAGTCTATTTAACATCCTACTATAACATTTATTCTATGTATGCATGTAAAATACCGGATCTACTTAATCACTTCAGTCATTCAACATTCATCAATTAATCAGACACAAAGACACATTCATTCAATCCCACAACACAGTGTTACTGTGGTTCACCCCCTCCTAGGCTAGGTCCACAAATATCTTTCTCTTAGGCTTTTATTATGGTTTAGAAATATATCACACTGAGCGTATTTACATTCTTAGTTCTCACTCTCCTCAACGTCTCCTCGATCCCTGTGAGGTTGACTAGATCGCACCAGAATCCTCAGCCTACGATCTAACCCTTGGGATCGAGTCGCTCATTTCCTCCTTAGCTCACTAGCTTAATGATTCGTACAGTTCTTACAATACCCTTACTCTCTCTCTCCCCTCTATCTCTCCCTATTAGCCTCTATCTCTCCCTATTATCCTCCGTCTCTTCCCATTAACCTCTTCTAAGTACTACTTATTTATATTTCTAGCTCTCCATCCATTACAATGTATTACAAAAACTCCAACCCTAGCATCGTTAGGTCTTCCATGCATGTGCACATGCTTCTTTTCCTTCCAATTGTTGCTTTACTCTTACATACCTTTATCCCAAAAATAAAATTTCTTTCTGATTCGGCTTGCTTCTAATAGGCCCTAAACACTGACATGTGGTTCGTCCCGAGCCACCTAACCCTGGAGTGCTTCGTTGATCTCTCTTACGATCGCTTGTAACTTTTTCCTGATCTTCGTTGCTTGCGTTTAGGCCTGTGTAGTCTTTTCCTTGAGTGCATCCAATACCTGCACTACAATCTTGTCGTTGACCATCCTTGCACACTCTACTTGGGTTTGTGCCATATTTTTTTTTTCTTCCTCCGCCTATGAAATGACCTCTATTTATTGCTCCTGGAGCAGTTCCATTTGAGCTTGGTGCTCCTTTTTATGTGTTTGCACAACTATGAGTTCTTCTTGTAGTTTATTCATATCCTACACTCCTTTGAAACGCTTTGTGATTGACATTTTCTTCTTCCTCTGCTTGAGGTACTGGATAGCTGCGCTTATCCTTTCTCCTTCCTCATCCCACTGCTGGACCTACTGATCCTCTTCCAGCTTCGTCCAAAGTTGTGCTTCTCTCTCGAACAATTCGGTCATCACATGGACTTGTCAGTCTATCTCCTTTATCTGTGGTGATGCCTCTTGCTTACTTTGCTTCTTTACCTATGATGGAGTGGTCGGTGTGATCTGCTCCCTAAGGTGCTCGATCTCCTATTGGTATTGATTGATTTTCTACACAATCTGATCATCCTCTGTGTCACCGTGAGTTCATTCGTCTGTGTGTTATTTTTGATTTTCTCATAGGCTACAACCAATTTCTACTCCATCCTATTCACGCGGTCCTTCTCATATTTGCTCGCGATATTATCCTTCTCGAGTATGAATTCTAGCTCATCCCAATTGTCCTTTTCCTACTGCAATTTCATTTCAATTGTGAATGCTTGAGACTGTACCTCCTGTGTGACACTGACTTATAGTTTATACAAGGCCTTTCTTGGTATCCACGTCAATAAAAACTATATTTTAGCCAACTATGTATGTTCCTATATTACGTCCTCCTCCTCTATCTTTGCGGGTATTTCTTGAATGAGGACTAGAATCCTACAATCATATTCCCAATCCTTAATGGCCATATCTATGTCCATCTGCTTGATGCAATAGCGCACTTGTAGCCATTGATTGTCGGGATATTTCCACGCCTAGATCTACATCGCATGTCTAGTAGCTTTGAAGTTGTCTATGCCCTGAGACTGTGTGATTTCTTCTGGTGTCACCCTCCAAGTATTGGTGATGTTGTCTTGTATGTCGCTGAGACAACCTTCAAATATGGTTTCATTCACCTTTCTATTCTTAGAGTCCAAAGCAGACCCCAATGATAAGTATCACACTTTGTGGTAGGGATTGGGTCTAGTGGAAAAAATGAATACTTAGGCTCCTTCGATTCGATCAAGGCTATCAGGATGAGTAGCCATGAATAATGAAATTATGTCCCCAGGTCCTGTGCATCATTTCAATTATCTAGGAACAGATTCAACAAATAATGGGCCTAGCTGAGTGTGGTTCCTTCTGCACATTGTGCTGCAACTGTGAAAACCCCAGCTGGGAATTCCTCCTTGTAGAATTTCCTGAGTAATTTACATGCCATGATTTTTGTGGCCATTCTTATCGTGACATCAATAATATGCTTGATGATGATTCCATGTGACACCCTTTCGGTGCCATATTTATTCTTCATTTCCTCATATAGTGCTTTCTCCTTTTTTTTTTCCTCAAGGAACTGCATGGGATACTCACCTCGTGATGGCAGCCTTGTGATGTATGTTATTAGCTATACGACTATTGAGACAAGTTGTTCCAGCCACAGGTATCCACCATGGGTGATTTCCATCAGCTGCTTGATGCATTTGTTTGCATACTGGCCCCTCCCAAAGTGTGGTACGTCCAAAAGGCCTAGAATCCCATTTTTGACCAGTCCTGTAGTGATCCGGATTATTTTCGGCACGAAATGAGATCGGAGATATAATAAATAAATGCACAGAGATATCACAGATATTCAACAATATAACAAAAATGTATTAGAGATGCAACCATAAAAACAAATATACAGTAATACACAATTTCTATTAATGAAAGAAATGTACAGAGACTGTAAAAATACAGAGACGAATACACAATTTCTATTAATGAAAGAAATGTACAGACCGTAAAAATACAGAAAGGAAAGACTCGCGCTAGAATGGTGGTAGCTTATCTCTGAGAAGAGATGTGATGGCTACTTGCATTCGCAAGAAGATGATTACAATGAGGCTCTGAAGGTATTTTTACAATAATCAGGAATGACAAAAACCCTAGACATCCAAAAACCTAACCCTAGGAGATGAAGCGCCAAAAGTCATGTGGGCCCCGTTTGGGTGAGTGAGTACATCAACTTCTCGGGGTCGTAACTTTTTCATACGATATTCGTTTTAGGCATGTGATAGCTCGTTGGAAAGGTATCGTTGAGGAGATTAATTTTGGGGGCTCAAATTTTCCTTTAGATATGCCAAAATTGTAATAAAACTATTTTGAGCCATTTGGAAAAGGTGGGTGGCCACCAAATTCCATCTGGATCATGTAGCCCACTAGACTAGTTGATTAATTGATTTGCCAAAGGGCCATATACCCACAATCTATAGGTAGAATTTCTTGGAAAACTCTAGGAACTTGTCCATGTCTATCATGTCATGGTATGAGTACCTCAATTTCTCCACATGGCCTAACATATTTGTTGTTATACGTATCGCTTCCGAAATGCATGGAAAGACAATGGTTGTGGTGGGTTGCCTACACAGTGACCTTGGTATCATTTTCTTGCCCTTTCACTGTGGTAGTTGACTCAATGTTCCAACCTCCATTGTTCCATTTTTCTGTGTACTCATCTGGTCGGTCGATGACATCTTCCACTACTCCCTCCTGTGGTTTTTCTGGCATCGTTTTCTGTGATATTTTTGGCACAACAATTTCTACCTAGTTTGGAGGTGTCCCATTGTCTCTCAGGGATTCTTCATGGTTTTTGGGGTGCACTTGGTTGCCTATGTCCTTAGCCTATTGGCCATGTCCCTTTTGGAGCATGTCAATGTCCATGCACGTTGGTGTTATTTGTTGGGTTTCCTCCAAAATGGGTGTGGGGCTTGCTAGTGTCATATCAGGGGATGATATTTCATCCTTGTTGACAACTTTTGGAGGATGAGGTGGTTTTTGTTCACTTCCCTATGAATGCGATGGTGCTGTAGTGATTCTTTGAGGTTATCTGGTCGTTTGGCTTGGTTCTCCCTGTTTGGGTGGTTCCATGGTGGTAAAGATATCGTCCGTCGAGCTTAGTGGCCTCTGCAACCTTGACTCTCTGCTTCGTATGCTCTATCGCTCTTTTCTATTCCTGATTTCACAACAACCTTTCCTCTCCCATGTGCTTTCTTTGTATCAACATCGTGTGAAGCTTGTTGGAGATGTTACCACGATTATGTTTTAATGGAACCATTGGTTCCCACGTACTTGCCATTGATTTCCCTTGTCGTCGCTGGTTGGCACGATTAATACAACGTCCCGTCATTCATTTCTGGCATTCAATTCTGATATTCACCATCAATTGATTCTTCTTTTCCTGTATCTATCTTTCCCGTTGTTTCTTCTTTGTAATGATCATTGGCCTTGTCTCCGTCGGGGTAGAATTTCTGAGTGTATGTGATCATTTTCTTTTCGGTGCATTATACCTTTGTTGTTTTTTTTTTGATGTCCGACCCGATGTGACATTTTTTTTTTAAGTGCTAAGGGGTCGACTGTCTTTATACAATTCAATCAACTCCCATTAATCATCCCTTTGAGTTATGTGCCTCCTAAATCCTTCAACTGTACAAATCCCCCATCTATGATAGTTTTTACTTCGTATGGTCCTAACTAGTGCATTCTGATTTTTCCTGGATGTTGAAGGGATTTAATGTCATACATCAACACCAAGTCTCCTTGCTTGAATTTTTTCCTCTTGATATGTCTGTCATGCCAAGATTTGTCCCTTGCTTTTTGGACTTTTTGGTGGAACCCTGCTACAATCATATCTTCCTTCGTGCTCATTAGTTGATTTAGCCTATCCTGTACTGCACCTCGGTCTGTCATGTTCATAATTGTTGATACACATAGACTAGGTACCAAAAATTCTAGAGGCACCATTTATTCTTGTCCATATAGAAATTTGAATGACATTTTTCCTTTCAACTTCTTGCATGTGGTCCTTTATGCCCACAATACTGCTGGTATCTTTAGGTCCCAATCATCCCTATTAACGTTACAGATCTTTGTCAGTGCATTTTCAAGGATCTTGTTAAAGGATTCTACTGTTCTATTTGCTTGGGGATGATATGGTGTATTCTTTTGATGATGAACTTCAAATTCCTCAGTCATAGCCTTAATAGTACTGTTAATGAAGTGACTTCCTTGGTCAATCATCAAAATTCTAGGGCAACCAAATCTAGTGATCACTTGTTCGAACAAGAAGTGTGTTGATGTCTCTGCGCTGCAATATTTTACTAGTGCTGCTTCTGCCCATCTTGTCAGGTATTCTGTCGTGGTGATAATGTACCTCTCTCCTTTCCTTTTTTCTAGTGGGTTAATTGGTCCCAAAAAATCTATTTCCCATTTGTCAAATACCTGCAAAGTTACATGTGGTTGCAGGGGAATCTCATCCCTTCTATTTGGTTTACCAACCCTTTGACATACATCGCATTTCTGGAAGTACGCTTTTGAGTCTCTGTGAATGTTCAACCACCATAGTCCTATGCATAATACCTTATACACGGTATATTTTCCTACATAATGTCCTCCTGCTATTCCCTCATGGACTTCTACTAAAATCCTTGGTCTTTCATGTTCTAGCACACATCTTCTCAAGATGCTATCTGCGCCCATTTTGTATAAGTGTCCCGCAATTAGCTGTTAGTCTACAACCCAGACTACCAGATTTTCTTCTATGCAATGTTATATTCTTGTGGCACAGTCCCTGTACTCAAGTACTGGATAATGTTTGTGAAGTATTCATTAGAGATCTAGACTAAAAATAACTGTGCGTTTGGAAATTTGTCCTTTAGATTTGTAGGTTCCTCCCCATTTGTGATCCTTGACAGGTGATCAGGTCCTGTATTCTACTTCCTTGGCTTGAATATTACTTCAAAATCAAATTCTTGAAACAACAATAGCCATATGCAAATTCTCCCCCCCAACATTGGCTTGTTTACTAGGTATTTGAGCGCTGAATGGTTTGTGGACATCTTGAAATGTTACCCTAGTAAGTAATGTCTAAACTTCTTAAGCACATAGAACATAGTCAGGAATTCCCTCTCTGTAGTGTTGTAGTTCTGATTCGATTATGACAATTTTCTCTTATAAAATGTTATAGGATGATCCAATTCTCTTGCTCGTAGTTGCATGAGAATGGCTCCAAGTGATATGGTTGATGCATCTACATGTATGTGGAAAGTATTCTCCCAGTCTAGGAATACTAATATTGGTGCAATTACCATTTTTTATTTCATCGTATCTAGACCGTGTTGACAATCTTCATTCCACTAGAACTTTCTGTCTTTCCTTAGCAGTTTCTCCATTGGCACAATGATCTGTGCGTACCCTTTTATAAATTTTCTGCAGTATCCTGTGTGTCCCAATGTCACTCTTAGTTGACAGAGTATTTTTGGTGGTGGCAGGTTAATGATTACTGCAGTCTTGGTAGGATCTACTAGTAAACCTTTCTTGAATACTATGTGTCCCAATAATATCCCAAAAGGTGTTCTAAAGATGCACTTCTTGATTTTTAACGATATCTAGCACTACCTGCATATTTATAACATCAACCGCAATACCTATACATGGTCTTTGAACAGACTATAGACTGTCCAATTGTCCAAGTATACCTCTAGAAATGAGTGGATAAATTCTTTAAATGCGGCTATGACTACTCTGGAAAATATTGTTGGTGCATTCTTCAGTCCAAAAGGCATGACTGTGTACTAGTAGGATCCCCATTATGTCGCAAAGGTAGTCTTGTACCAATCTTCTGGTGCTATCTTGATTTGGTGGTAGCCTAAGAATCCATAGATGAATGAGTATGCTTCATGACCTCCCAGATTTTCTAGGACTTCATCTATAAAGGGTATAGGGAAGGGGTCATGTAGGAAAGCATAATTGAGATTTCTCAAATCTACACAGATTCTTATGCCTCCTTTCTTCTTCTCCTAAACTACCATGGGGATTATCCATTCTGATTCTTCTATTGGTTCTACGATTCTAGCCTCCGACATCCTATCGATATCAGCTTTGAATTTTTTCTTATATATCGGATTTAGTCTATATGGTCATTGTCTGATCGGTCTTGCCTCAGCCTTGAGTTGTATATTCATTTCACCTATCTCTCCTGCTATGCCCTTTATTTCTATGAATTTTGTGGGGAATAGGTTGGTGTACTCACGCAGTAACTTTGTTATGCTTGCCACTGTTTGCTCATCCCGTTAGTCTCCAATGTTGTCCAATTTTGGATTCTCAATTGTCCCAATGTTGAATTTTTCCACCTTGATCGACGCAATAATTATTTTTGATTCTAGATGTGGACCTTCCACTTCTCTTTCTCCTTCAACTTCCTCAATACGAATATCGCACAGATCGTCTTCATCTGGTACTTCTTCCTGCACATGGTAGCATGATAGTAGTTCTTTCATTGTCTGTATGTTCTATTGTTGCTCTTCTGTTATGAGATTAGCTTATGGTTCCTTTATGAATATCACCCCTCTTATTTGTTTAAGCATTGCATCTATGTTGGGGTTCTCATTCTCAAATGAGAAAGTGGTTGTAAAGTTTTGTTTTATTATTGGCCAGCTCATAGTTCCTCTGTGCAGTTCCTGGTCTATATATCAATTTGTTGGGATGCCCTCTAATGTGTGTATGAAATGATGAGGCCATTCCTCTGGGGGTGTCATTTTCCACAGTGCTCTGCACTTCTCCAAGTGTTCCACTGGTGCCCCCTATCCATCATGATTATGTTGTTGGTTTCTTCTTTGTTCTGCACCAAAACTAATCTGCAACAACTACTTACATTGGTACCAGTCCTTGATTGTTTCTTTGTGTGCACCCCACCATTTTGCAGGTGTGGCCTTGAGTGTTATATCTAGTGATAAGAGTCTCTAATTTTTTAACACTTCATCTTTGTAATGTATCAAGAATTCTTTTAGATCATTTACCCCATGGAAACTGGGTGGTTCCCCTATATTCCTACCTACCCATTTTACTGTGCGACCTATTCTTGCACATCTTCTTGTGGAAACTTTGTGTAGCCTCTGTTGCTAGTTATCTAAACCCGTATTTGAGTCTGAATCACAAGAGGTGATGCTCTGCCAACTAAGTATCCCATCTACAGTTGGGTTTACATAATCCTCATAGTGCGTAGTTGTTTTGTACAATTGGCTAATTTCCTCCAAGTCCAAGCAAGTAGGCTCTACGAACCTTTCTCCTTCCGATGGGTCTAATGGCGCAATGACCCTGTATTCTCCTGACTCAAAGGTCATTTTCCATGTCTTTAAGTTGATTATGGACTAGTTATCAAACTCCCAATCCAAGACGAGAAATGTTGGGTAAGGTGTTGTTTCATACACTATCTCTATTACATCAAAGTTAGCTTTAGTGCCCACTCCATCCAGGTCTACTGTCACTCCTTTTATTCTCCCAATTAGTAGAAATTTGTGCTGATTTGCCAGTTTTAGCTGAATGAGTAAATATCCTAATGTGGGCTCTCCCATACATTGCCATGTCTTCTTGGGTAATACATTGACTTCGAATCCTAGATCCAATATGATATTTCCCCTGTTGAAATATTCAATGTTGGTTTTCAGCTTGAACTCCCTACTTATTCTTATCCTTGTATGTAGGTGATTGACTATTTTTTGTTCTAGTTGTCCTTATGTCTCTATGCTACATCTTTCTAGCATATTTTGTAATAATTTGACAGAGGATGGATCATTTAGTAATTTTACACATGATTGCAAAAAGCCTTTGATTGTACTTACTTGTCCCAAGGGCTGCATTTCTTTGGTATGATCCAATGATGGAGGCATCTCATACTCTGGTGCTTCCTCACTATGTTGCGCGATTGAGGTTGATGCAATGCCTGGCTTCAAAAATTCTTGTTTGGCTTGCTTAAATATCTCCTTCTCATTCTGCGCTTCAAACTGCTTCCTTGGTTTGGCATTCTTCTTCACCCATTGGTGTTGTAGTGGCTCTTGTAGTACTGCGTCATTTCCTGTTTTAGATCCTTCACATGTAACTATGTTAATGTTTCTTCCTTCACCACTCGCTTCTACTGAAATCCATTGAACATTTTGATTGTTTTGATTCCTCTTTTCCTAGATATTTCATAATAACATAGGACATTCTTTTGTGTCATGATCTGATGTGCGACAATACATACAATTCGTTGGTGGAAGTGGACATTCTCTTGCATAGTGTCCTGGTTGTTGATAGTTGTGACATACCACTGGTCCTCTACCTCTTCCAAAGCCTCCTCTTTCTCTTCCTCCACCTTTGTAGCCAACTCGATCCCCTCGTGACACGTTATACTGAGGTGCCTGGTTATACTACATGATATTGTAGTGGGGTTGCACTGTGTTATATGGTTGATGTGCAGTATTATACTACTACTGCACAGTGTTGTATGGGTCTAGTACTTGTTTAAGCTGAGTTGTGGCTTGCCTGATCATCATTTCTACCTTCATCCTATATGTATCTGATGTCCTCTCTCTCATCAAATCCATGTTTCTATAGTCTTTGTCATCATGGCCTACTGACTTGCAAAAGTTACAATACGAACTCTTTGGGACTGTCTGGTACTTCTACATCATTGGGCATTGATATGGATTGTGGCCCTGTTTCTTACAGATTTTTCACCACAATCCTCTTGTTGGTAACGGATTTGGCATTCTTGCTACTATGTACTATGCGGATGTTAGACATTCGTTCTTATGGCTTCCTTATGTCTTTCATTTGGTACACCAACCGTCTTCTCTTTTGTCCTTACTTTTGTTATAGTTTAGCTGGAACGTTAAGTTCTTTAGATCCTCCTTCATCTCCTCGATGGCTAGATCTATATTTTGATATTGGTTTTCTTCCAATTGCAGGGATGCCTATGTTTGGAACTTTAGTTGTCACGGTGGATATTTCAAGTGTGGTAATAGTGAGTTGAAGAACAAGTGCTTGTGTTGCATATCTATCATGAGATATTTTGGCTATCCTTTCAGTTGATTGAATCTCTGGTCAATCTCCCATACATATTCTCTTGGTTTCTGTCTAATTTCTATCATCTCATTCATGTATTGGTCCTCTAAACTCGGCTTCTGAAACTCATTTATCGGTATTTTCTTGATGTCTATCCGTGTCCTTGTCATCCCAAGTGCACTGTTTATGTCTAGACTCATATACCAGTCTAGTGTGCGGTCTCTTAGCATGATAGATACTTGCACAATTTTAGTGTCTTCATCAATGATCTATTTTTCTTCCTAGATATTTTCATAGATAAACAGGTTCTTCTTTGGGTCCTCTTATTCTTATCCTTTGAATTTTGGTACCCTGATGGTGGGATCGTGTCTTGGAATCTAGAATGATGAACTACTACCTCCGCACAGTGTAGATACTTGACTAATTCTTCCTAAATTGGCTCCCCCAATTGTTGTTCCTTGTGTAGATGTACTTCCTGAACTGGCTCACCCAATGGTGGTGTTCTTTTTGGTGTGTTAGTCACACATGGGTTTATGGGTTCCACACTGACATTAATATGGATAGGATTATTACCTTATATTCCCACTCTTGGGCCTCTCATCTTCATCTCATATGTCATGCGCAGGATTTCCTCAATCTTCTCCACATCCTGGAGATCCTCTTCCTCCTCTTCATCACTTTCAAAGCCTTCCCTCGTATCTACAACTCTCTTCTTGGTGTTTACCTTCTATTGGTAGGGTACTCCACTGCGCGTCTTTCCAGTTGTTGCCATGATCTGCTTGATCTGGTGGTCGTCCATCTTGATTGGGTCCAAGTCTTCCTCCTTCTTTCCTTTGTCTCCTTCTCTTTCTATTTCTCCATTTTATATCAGTGCTTCCCCCCTTCCCCCATGCACGCAGGGAAGTTTAGATGGCTGACTCCATTGTCATTACACCTTTGTTATATAACAATATTTTATTGGAAGTACATAATTATCGAAGGTAACTACCTCGAGGTCCCTTCAAGAAGTCTTGTTCAACTGCATTGTATGATTTTGTTGTATCTACTACAAACTTTGTGATAAATCCGACAATATTGTTGTCAAACCAAAAATCTACTGCACACGTGAATTTATTATCAGCTCATTGTAGTTGCACGATCTCTTCAGGATTCCACTATATTTTTCTGATCCAATTCATTGAATGGTTGTCTTTCAATATTTTGATCTAATCTGACAATATGTGCGGGAAATCACATAAAATAACTCCATGCAAGTCAGTGAATATGTACTTGTCCATATATTTTCACGGTGTTAACTTGGGGTTTCTGTTATCTTTCTGTGCAAACTCTAGCTCCTTTTTCTTTAGCTAGCTTTCGATCTCTACCATTATGGGATTCCATGGTCTCAACATCCCCTTCTAGTGGTGCATTCTCTCACCTTTTTGTCATCCGATCTGGTATTATTTTGTCACACCTTCCATAGATCTCATGTGATCCATCCCATTGCCTTCCAATCAGCTGACAACGGAACCATTTGTTGGTTTTCCCCTTTCTTTTTAGTCATTTACCATTACATATTGACCCCAGTTCATAACCAAGAAGCTTCCCAACAAAATCCCTTAAGACTATTGACCTCTCTGGTTACCTAGAAGGAAACACAATACATAGAGTGCACTACACAGTCTCACCCAAGATAGGTCTCATGGGTGGCTGCAATACTCAGGTGTTTTCAACCTGAGACTGAGAGAGATTTGTT
Organism: Picea sitchensis; assembly: GCA_010110895.2. Taxonomy (NCBI): domain Eukaryota; kingdom Viridiplantae; phylum Streptophyta; class Pinopsida; order Pinales; family Pinaceae; genus Picea; species Picea sitchensis. Next base: position 96,284 of record SNQJ01S0047602.1, read on the forward strand.
CTTGTATGTCACAACCTTTTTCTATTCTATTTAACATCCTTCTATAACATTTATTCTACATATGCATGTAAAATACCATATCTACTTAATCACTTCATTCATTCAACATTCATCAATTAATCAAACACAAAGACACATTCATTCAATCCCACAACACAATGTTACCATGGTTCACCCGCTCCTAGGCTACATCCACAAAGATCTGGTTCTTAGGATTTTATTATGGTTCAGAAAAATATCATGCCACACGTATTTACATTCTTATTTCTCGCTCTCCTCAGCAACTCCTTGATCCTTGCGAGGTTGAATAGATCACACCAGGATCCTCAGCCTACGATCTAACCCTTAGGATCGAATTTCTCATTCCCTCCTTATCTCACTAGCTTAATGATTTGTACAGTTATTACAATACCCTTCCTCTCTCTCCCTATTAGCCTCTGTCTCTCCCTATTAGCCTCTGTCTCTCCCTATTATCCTATGTCTTTCCCCATTAGCCTCTCCTAGATACTACTTATTTATATTTCTGACTCACCATCCATTACAATGTATTACAAAAACCCTAACCCTAGTCTCGTTAAGTCTTCCATGCATACGAGCGTGTTGCTTTTCCTTCCAGCTGTCGCTTTCCTCTTGCATGCCTTTCTCCCCAAAATAGCCTTTCTTTCTTATTCAACCTACTTCCAACATAACTAATTTCTCCTCGTTGTATTGACTAATATAGATAGGCAACTTGATTGATATCCACTACCTCTTGAAGGACAACTTGCTTTACAAGTTAGGAAAAGTTGGTGTACTTCTAGGTGAGTAGTGGCATAATCTTATCTGTGATGCACACTACATCAAAACAAAGGTCACTTTGGAGTATCAAAGACTGTTATGGTATTATAGAAGTATTTCTATAGAATTCACTCAAGCTGAATGTTGAAAAATATATCAAGTCATGTGTGGTTTATGCCATCATCAATCCACCAAATTCTAGATAGAGTTTCTATACACCCTTTCCTATTCTAGATTGACATGGGGAATCCATTTGTATGGATTTATTGAATAAATATCATGTCACCAAGAACCAACATGATGTGATTGTAGTAGTTGTTAATAGATTTTCTGAAATGCCTATCCTTACACCTAGATACAAGAAGACTCAGATTTCTTAGAAAACTACTCAAATATTCTTTGAGCGTGTTTGGAAGAACTATGGTCTACCATCTTCAATCATCACCAATCATGACTCAATATTTGTTATCATATTTTGGAAAACACTCTATTAGCAAATCGACACACAACTATTTATGTTGGCAACATTCTGTCCTCACAAATATGGATAGAATGAAGTTGTAAATCACATTGTGGTATAATATCTTCATATTCACAATGAAAAGAATCACAGAACATGGGATGATATTTTCCCATATATCCAACATGGTTATGACTGAGCTCAACACAGTTCAATTGACAAGAGTCCATTTGAAGTCTATTATTGATTTTATCCCTTAGAGTTTATTGACTTAGTCAATTGAATGACTATTTATTTTAACACAGACCACGAACAAAATGAAATCAACAAGGCACTCAATTTCAAAGATAAGGTCTATGAGATTCAAAAACAAGAAAAAATAGATGTTGCATCGAGGTAGTGAAAAAACTAAAGATTGACATTACAAGCATCATATTCCTCATTCATTCCAAATTGGGGATGAATTCTAGTTACATATGAAGAAATAAAGGTTCAGTGGCCCATATAGGAAGATGGAACCTTTGTGATATGGTCCTTATACCATGCTTGAGAAAATTGGGGAAAATTCCCTTAATCTTAGCATTTTTCCATACCTAAGATTACATCCAATATTCAATATGGATTTGTTTTTACCCTATTTTCCACCATTTCTAGAATAGACTAAGTTATAGCCTAAAGATCTAGAAGAAATCCACCTAGATGTTCAGGAGCCACTTGCAATCGACACTACTTTTGGAAAATAAGCATGCCATACAAGGATGTTAAAAATTCCCTTATTTCAAGTGGGTAAAGAAGGACAAATCCCATCACAAGGAAAGTGGTACAATACCATTGAGTTGGATCAAAATTTTCCTCATATACATAAGTGGGAAATGGTCCTCCTCATCTACATAAGTGAGCAAAGGTGACCATTTCCAACAAAGGGGGAATGCTTGATCCATTCAAATACTTGATTGGAATCCATCGATTATCACCTACTCTCAATCAATTGTTTGGTTGAAACTTATGATTGAATCCCCACAATCGATCCTTGAATCAATTGAATCACACATTTCTTGACTGAGTCAAATCATGCATCCTTCGATGAGTATTTCCGATTATCCTACATGTCTAATGTCAAGGATGACTCAACACATGTCAGAGAACATTATAGACCCAAGGGTTATCTCAAGTGGTTTTGAGCCAGGCATGAAGTTATCCCTGGCGGAGGAGGTTACATGTTTGAATATCTTGTTCCCCCTTGGGGTTAGGCCCCATAATCAGGGCCAACGGTTTACCCCGTTTACCATCCATGAAGTGGGGAAGTACTTAGGGGTTTCCTGCGAGGTATTCCGTCGGAAAAGATGTCAGACAACATCTTGAGTAGTCAATAAAGACTGGAAAAGCACCATTGGCCTAACATCGTATGTCTCTTTTGTTGAAGTTTTACTTATAGAACTAGCATTTACGATTCTTCTTTATTATTATAATCATTTATCACATTATCTACATAGATAATATCACTAAAAGAGAGGAAATCACAGAAACAATAGAGACACATAGATTATCCTCGAAAACCCTCATGGGGGATAAAACCCAGCAAAAACTTCCTCAATATAGATAGAACAAAGACCGAATAGAAGATCCTCCCTTACTCCTTCACTAGGAAGAGTAAAACACCACTTAACCAAGAAATACCAAGAGATAGACCAAAACTCTCCTTGAACTCACCCCTAGTTGTAGCAGCTACTCCTCCAAGACTTGTGCACTTCTTCATAGTTGCAGGGCTAGTGTGGTGAGTGTGTCTAAATGAGGGATTGGCCTCTCTTATAAATAGTGGTCTAGCCAGCCTTTAATTAGGTCTCGCCTGACTTGTCACTTTACCCTCTTAATTTACATTTAACTGTGAAGTCACAATAGGACCGACTTTTACTAAGGAACAATAGGGCCTAATTAAATATAATATAATAATATTATTCAACTCTCTCTCGGGTAAAATATTATTCAAAGTTACAATATTTCAACACTCCCCATTAACAAGAAGGTTATTATACTAACAACATTAATAACAATTGATTGGAATCAATACATCATCATCAACATTGGGAACACTGTAGATCATAACTATAGATCATAGAAAGTTTTCCGCATCATCAACATTAGTAGAAATTGAACATCATAATCATTTGTAGCATGGAGATAGAGTAACATCATCATGATCAACAATATGAAGTTGGAACATCAACATCAATAGCACGAAGCTGGAACATCAACATCAACAACACAGAGGTAGAATATCAACATCATCAACAACTATATGTGGCAATAGAATGAGGCAGGTGCATCAACAAAAACTTATGTGGTACTCTGACAGACCGTTCTTACTAGAACTTCGAGATATGCCCAGGAATCATAAGATTCCATAGGATATAAAATCCTAACAAGCTATCATGTGGTACTTTGATAGAACATCCTTACCAGACTTTCAAGATCTGCCCAAGAATCATAAGATTCCCGAGGATATAAAATCCTAATTCAGCTACTAGTACTGACCATAGTTGACATATACATGCACAGGTACTTTGATAGACCGTCCTTACCAACCTTCAGGATCTTCCTAGGGATGATAATTCCCCTAGGATATAAAATCCTAACTAAGATACCCGATGTTGGTCAAGATACCATAGTATCATCAACATCACTCCCCCTTTCGAGCGATGTCCTTTCAGACAACACCAAGCTTGTCTCAAAATTACTCAAAACTCACATGAGATAGAGGCTTAGTCAACACATCTGCAACCTACTCATCTGTGCCAACATATTGGAGGTTTACAACTCCCTTCTTCACCATGTCATGAATGTAGTGATACCATATCTCTATGTTCTTCGTCTTATCATGGAACATTGGGTTCTATGTCATATTTATGTAACTCTGGTTATCACATAGAATCGTGGTAGCTTCCATCTCCAAATCGAATAGAATTGTCAACAACTTCTAAATCCATATGGCTTCACAACTGGCGGAACATGCTGCAATGTACTTTGCTTTTGTCATGCTGAGAGAAACACTGAATTGCTTCCTGCTTTTCCATGAAGTCATAGTTGACCCCAAGCTGTAACAACATCCTGAAGTGTTTTTTTTGTTTGAAACACTTCCAGCCCAATGTGAATCAGTATATCCATACAATCTGAAGTCACAATCTCTAGTAAAATAGAGGCCACAACCCAACGTACCCTTAAGGTATCTCATCAGCTACAACGTGAAAATGTCTAGGCTCCACCAAAAATGGACTCAAGGTGTTCATAGCAAAGCATATATCGTGTTTGGTATTCATCAGTTACATCAACGAACCAATCATTCGTCTGTCTAGAGTAACATCAACTATTTCTGACAAAGTATCATCCAATAACTTAGATTCGTCTCCATAGGATTGGACATAGATCTATAGTCCATCATGTCAAATCTATTCAGAATTTCCACAACATAGTTTCCTTGACTAAGGAAAATCTTTTCTAGGCTCTTCCATACTTCAAGACCTAATAAATAATGGATCAAGCATAGGTCCTCATTTCAAATTCAACGACAAGCTTCTTCTTACAATATGTGATGATTTTTTCTTCATCTATTAAGAATAAGACATCCACATATAGGATCAATATAATTGGTCCATCATTCTCAATATTGAAGTAAAGGTTGGGATCATATTTACTCTTGGTAAATCCCAAGCTCATCAGAAAACTATCAATCTTGCCATACCAAGCTCTTGGAGCTTGCTTTAACTTGCATACATGAGTCTTCATGTCCTATATTTCAAAACCAAATTTTCACATCACATTGTACCAACCTAGTACACTTGCTTAGCTCCAACTCAATTTGCATAATCATGTGTTGGTTCTATGTGATTTCTACAAAGAACTAGTTTTCTCATTGCCTGAGAGTATGTCCTCTACTTTTTCTACAAATGTTCCTTCTAGAACTGGGACTCTGCACCTGTAGCTACTATTTTTGAAGTTGAGAATGAATTTTCTATTCTCACTGTAGCTAATGAACTCTGAGAGTAGATCCTCTATTCTATCATGGAAACAATTTCATTTGAAACTGAAGGTAGATTTTCTTCTTTCATAGGGGAAAATCAATCTCAAATACAAGTATTGGTCCCCTTGAATCTCATATTGTATCAAAATCATGGTTTTTCTGGATATCTTCACGAACACTAGAACTATTTCTTCAATTATTGGAGCAAGTGTCTCGACATAGTATTCTCCCTTTTGCTGGGAGAATCGTCTGGACACAAATCGATATTTCTACATATTTATATTGTTATCTACAACATGCTTGATCTATTAGATCAATCTTGGAAGTTACCACTGACTTCCCTTATGGTCTCAAGGAAAAATGTATATCCCAATCCTTCTTACTTGTTTCCTCCTCTGTCACTGAAACAAGGGAATTTTCTTAGGAGATTCCATGTCTCGTAGAGGTCTCTAAATCTATTCTTTAGTCTTATCAACTCATGAAATATGTTTGTCAATCTTGGAAGATGTCTTTGTTTCCCATATGATCCTTTCTTTACTATGACTCTTGATTTTTTCTGAGTCTACAAAAACTTCATAGTCTCTATAAGATATACTTGGTGTTGAATACCAAGTCTTAATATGAAAAATTAAGTCAGACTTCAAATGAATTTTTCTTCCTATGGAGTTGTCTTCATTATCCATTGACCAAGTCTACTGTGATTTCTATTCTAATGTTCGGTCATCTTTGGAGCCTTCTTCTCCTTGCAATCAATCTCCACATGAGATAATCTGTACCTCAAAACTAGCTTCTTCTTCTTCTTCTTTGGTACATGGATGCATACGGTCATGTATACAACTTAGATAGTCTTCTCCATGTCTCATCTAATATGTTACCTCATGAAACTGTCACTATAGCTTCCCCAATGTCATCACATGTGACTTGCCCGGAACAAGAACAACAAGGGATAAACAATAAACAATAATAATACTCTTTATAATAATAATAAAACATTAGTGAGAAAAATCATTACAGTAGCTCAATTAGAGCTATCACTTGTGACCTTCCTGAAACAAGGGTAAAAAGTAAGAAACACAATAATAAGGAATGAGAGAAACACTCTTCTAGTGTTGTGATCAATCATTCCTCCATGGTAACCTGGAAACAAAACAAGAAGTTTCTCCTGGAGGAGATGTTATTTATATCTAGTAAATGATTACATTAAGAATTTATCTCAATAGTGCTCACATGCTACCAAGTATTTAATAATAAAACTTTTCAAATATGGCTATCAAAACTATGTTGTTTAGCAGTTATCAAACTTGATATGTATAAATTTGAATCTTATCAATTTAATCAATCAAACCTAGAACCTAGAGACTTGTCCTCAAGAATGAGTGTATTTCTTTTCTTCCAAGTCTCCTTCACTCAAGAGGACAAGTATTTTCTTCAACCTATCCTCTGTACTAAGATAATATGCTTTTTTTATAGAAAACTGAGTTAGGGAATAAACTCTATAATCTCAACTTTAATCAATGCAATACTTTGACTTTAATTTTGACCAATGGTTAGTATGATAACTTTAACAGATCAAAATGCAATCTAAATATTCATAAGATTACAATAATTCCATAGCAAGTAGAGGCATATCAAACTAATCAAAATCGGGGTGCATTGTTCGTTTGAATGTGTTGGATTTGAGATCCTTCTAGATCTACGATTGTTGTTTAGATAAAAGATCATTTCTCTTGCAAATAACCTTGAAAATAATGATAGAGTTTGAACATATGTAAATACATACCTTTGACAGTATTGATAGGTAGTGGCACCATTCGGGAGCAATGACAAGCAATAACAAACCTTTAAAAATTCAAGGGTGTTTCAAATTGTAATCTAAAGGTAGCTGGATATTTTCTAGGGTAAGGCACACTAGGACAATAAAAACAAGTCCCAACACTTCACAAAAACTTTCACCGCAACTGGTATTGCAACTGGTGTTGGCACTGCAACTGGTGTTGGCACTGCAACTGGTGTTGCAACTGGCATGAAGGAACTATCATTGCAAATGCAAATGATACTACAACTGATACTACAACTGAAACTGCAACTGATACTACAACTACAACTACAATTGATACTTTAACTACAACTGCAAATTAGGGTTTTATGAGGAAACCCTAATTTTTCAAACTTCAAATTTCATAATTCTGATCCAACGACTAGATGTTCCCTCCTAGGGTGAGTTCCTAGGTGTGGTTACGTTCTCCAACGTCCTCCTCAAACAAGGAAAACATCACACTTAGGGCTTATGAAAAAACCCTAATTTTGTAACAACTACACTACTAAAACTGAATCTTGGAGAGGGTGCATTGAAGCTAGTCACATATTTATAAACTATGAGTTGGTCTCTTTCATGTCAATTTTCAAGATTAAACAAATAACACAACTTCATAGTAGTGTTTTTTAACCTTTAACAATTAACTATAACATTAACTGAAGAATAAGGATCACTGAAAGAAAGACATTCACATAGAGGACAAGTATTTATCCTAGGAAACCCTAAAGGGGAAGAAAACCCAACAAACTTCTTCTTGTGATATATTGATCAGTCAAACAAGTATAATGGAATTACAAGACTCTTCTAGAAAGAGGGAGATAAGATACTAGAACTAAGACAATAGTTCTTATTGTTGTCACTGTGTCATCAATATATTTGAGCCTCTACCTATATCTTTTTCTATCCTCTAGTTGTTGTCACAAAACTGTTTTGTTGCTGCTTGTTGGCTGCCCCAAATCTGGCCTTAAGGTTGTCCTAGAACTTCCCTTAATTCTACTTCAAATTACTACCCAGAATAGAGTTTTTCCACCCTCACAAAAGGCCCGTCGATGTTGTCCAGAACAACCTTTAGTTTCTATTTAGAACACCTTCAGTTGTTGTCCAAAACACCTTCAGAAAAGAGTATATTTGTTGCTATATAATAGTCTCTTATATTCTTCCTAGAATTGAGTTATCAACTGCTAGAGGATATAGTATATGGATGTTTCTAGAATAGATTAGTTGTTGCCTTAGAATAGGACTTGATGCTACCTCATAATATCCTATGTTTCTCCCTCAGAATAGTTCTAGCCGCTGCTTAGATTAAGTGAACTAATATGATGTAAAACTGATATAGAACACTGATATAGAAATTGATGTGAAAACTGATGTGAAGAGAGGGTGCCTCCCTCTCTTTATATAGGATAGACTCTAGGTTAGGTATATTTAGTTTAGGTCCATATCCTAAGTTAGGATATGATAGGATTTAGGTTAGGACAGCTAGGTTAGGGATGACCTAGGATGACCTGGAAAGGGGGAAGCTTCAGGAGGGAGGTTTAAGAAGAGGCCATCTTGAGGAGGGTATCTTGGAGGATAGCTTGAGAGAGGGAATCTAGGAGGGATTCTTGAAAAGAATAACTTTTGCAACTACTCAAAATTCAACACTCCCTCTTAGTAAAGAGGGTATTCTTCATGCATCCATTTTCACACAGTTATTTCTAGTCATTGCACATGATTATTGATTTGTTGACATGATCAATATATCACAAGAAATTTAGTAACCTTATGCAGATAAGGATCATGGAATGTGATCATCTAGCTCTCCTTAACCATGGTCAACTGCTAGAGTTATTTCACTTAGGGGTGGCCAGTCCCTAAGGAATGCTCATATCTCATCATGAAGACCTAGGAGAACTTTTCACATTTCCTTGTCTTGTCTTTTTCTTTGACACACAAAGCTCACAAGACTTGTCTTCACTTTTTTTTTAACACAAAAATCTCACAAGACTTGACTACACTCACAGAGTTGTACGTCCCCCCTAAAGTTTTCACTAGTCTTTCTATGCTCAGAGAGGTTGTATGCTCCCCCTGAATTTTCCACTATACTGTCTATGCTCATAAAGGTTGTACATTCCCCCTAAATTTTGAATTATACTTACATCCTGACTTTTGTCTTTAGAAGGCCTCTACCTTTTCCTTGGATTGACTCATAAGATCATATAGCATCTTGTTCATCCTGACTTTTGGTTTGACTCACAGAGGTTGTATGTTGCCCCTGGATTTTGTCAATACCTCACAAGACTGATCGATTCTCCAAATCTCTTTGGCTAGCTTCACGGTGGCCAATTAAGGAATCTCATTGGACAATGTCTTTTGATGATGCTATTCCCTCTTAGTGAGGCACACATTTTCTGTCATACCAAGATTGTCCCGGAAGTACACAAATTTTCCAAGGGACAGAGGCTTAGTCAAAATATCCATTTTTTGCTCATCGGTACGAAGGTACTGCAACTTCATGGTACGTCTTTGGACCATTTCTCTGATGAAGGGATATTTCATCTCAATACTCTTTGATCTTTCATGGAATACCGAGTTCTCTTTGATATTTAAACAACTTTGGTTACCACAATGGATAACAATTGTTTCTAACCTCTCTTGAAACAACCCAGACATACAATTTCTCATCCATACTACTTCTTTGCTTGCATTACTGGTTACTATATACTCTACTTCACATGTACTCTATTCTATGGATCCTATTTCTTACTCAATCAAGATGTCATAGCTTAATCCAAGATAAACAATATCAGGAAGTACTCTTCTGGTCCACTGAGCTCCTAGCCTAGTCTAAATCAACATAACCATGAAGTAACAGTCCCCCATTGGAAGTGTATCTAATTCCATATGCAATGGATCCTCTCAAATATCTGAGGACATGTTTAGCAACAATCCAATTTTTATCTCTCAACTCAAACATGACTTGACTCAAGGTGCTTACAACAAAGCATATATCTGGCCTTGTATGGATCAAATACATCAAGGATCCAATAAGTTTCCTGTATATAGATGGGTCCACTAAGTTAGATTCAGAATCTAACTTATGTAACTTCTTTAATTTAGATATCAACTGCACATTTTCCTTGAGAAAGGAAAATTTCATCTGACTTTTTCCATAACTCCAAACCAAGGAAGTAATGCATGAGTCCAATATATTTCATTTCAAATTCAGAAGTGAGCTCCCTCTTACATTGAGCTATCAATTGTTCTTCTCTAGTAAAGAACAAATCATCAACATATAGAACCAAAATTAGGGGGATGATTTTCTATTACCTTGAAATACAGATTGGGATTAGCTACAATCTTGAAGAAATCCAAGGTCTGAAGAAAACTGTCAATTCTCGCGCACCAAGCCATTGGTGTCTGTTTCATCCCATAAAGTGATTTCTTTAACTTTCACATACGTGATTTTTTTCTTTGAAACACAAAACTCTTTGGTTGTTCTATATATACCTCTTCCTCAACTTGACCATTGAGGAATGTAGTATTTACATCCATCTGGTGAATTTTCCAACCCAGACCTGAAGCAAGGGATATGATGGTCCTGATGGAAGTGTACCTTGCAACACATGTGAATGTTTCATCATAGTCAATACCTTCCTTTTGAGAAAAACCATGATCCACAAATCTCTCTTTGTATTTCTCAATACTTCCATCAGCTGCATGCTTGATTTTGAACAACCTTTTGGAAGTAACCACAGATTTTCCTTCCGATCTTGGAACTACTTCCCATACATATTTTTTCATGATGGATTGATATTCTTCCACCATGAAATCTTTCCATACTTTCTTCTTAGCAGCATCCTCATAGATGGTTTGTTCTGCATTGCTAATCTGAGCCATACGAGCCACATTATCAACTTGATACAATGGTTCTTCATGTTCCTCCATCTCTGTATCTTGTTGTGATTCTTTAGAATGCATAAATGTAGTTTCTTCATGAAAAGTTACATCCCTACTTACCTCGACATATCTTTGGCTTTGAACATAGATTTTGTAGGCCTCAGATGTTTAATTGTACCCAACAAAAAATCCTTTCTTCCCAGAAGACTCCATATTAGTTCTCTTCTCTTTTGGAAAACTGTTGGGCACTGTGAGACATACTATGGATTACATGCATAATACTATTGAACTCCCGTACCAGGGATAATGTCCCAATTATAATTTTTAGGACTCCAGTGTCTGGAGCAATGGCCTGACTCAAATGAACATATTCGATGAGTTCCCAAAACCATGGATAATAACTCATCCTAATAATAAATGACTCGAATGAGAACTTGTCGGACTCTCGTAGCAGGGATAATGGTCCAACTAACCAAGACAAACTGTTGGGTTTGCAGACAAGGGAAAATGACCTAGATTGCATCAATTACAATAGGTATATGATGAGATCACAACTTCTTCGGTCATGCAATAATACAAGTTGAAATCTAGACCTTTTCTTGATTTGACAATCAAGCACAATTAACTAACTAAATAGGATACATACCTTGTACTTTGTTAAAATGTTGTTGTCAAAAGGATGCTACTACTGAAAGAATATGACAATGCCTTAGACTATTGTAACTGACATCTCTATTCTTCTGAAGGAGATACAATAAAATATTTTGAACCTTTCCTTCTAGATCTCAAAACTGTGACTTGTCATATTTAACTGAGTGTATGATTTCATAGGTACTTTTCCTTACTTTTGTTTGTCCAAGAATATAAACAAGATATTCATCGTGAAAAATTGTTGTCTTACTGAGTTCATGTGGATGAGGGTGATCCAGATTTTATGAGTTGAATGAAATGTATACAGATTATCATTAAAATATGCTTAACACATAATAACAAATATACAGTAAAATTGGTTTCTATTCAATAAGGAAATAAGTTGAAACTGTAAAATGTAGTGGAAAGCAAGCTTGCTAGAATGGTGGTGGATTATCTCTGAGAAGAGATGTGATGGATGTGCTCATTCGCAAGAAGATGATTACAATGAGCCTATGAAGGCCTTTTTAAAATAAAAGGGAATGTCAAAAAACCTAGACATCCAAAAACCTAACCCCAGGAGATGAAGCGCCAAAAGTCATGTGGGCTCCATTTGGGTAAGCTAGTACATCAACTTCCCAGGGTCATAGCTTTTGCATACGATCTCTATTTTAGGTGCACGGTGGCCCATTGGAAAGATATATTAGAGGAATACACATGTTTCCATCATACTCTGACTCTGTCTATGATTTAACTATGGAGAGCCATAAAAACGTTGTTTAGGGCCTCAAAACAGCCCCGGAAGTCTCGAACCCGAAAACTAGGAAAAAATTGCCAAACTGGAAAAATGCCAAAATGAGCCAGTTGGAATAGGTGGGAGGCCACTGAAATCCATATGGATCAATCCTCCCACCTTAGGAAGCAATGGTATCCATTTTGTTGAGTTCCCCCATTAGATGAGGAAAATTTTGTTGAATTTGGCCCTGAGTGAGCCACTTGCTTTGGTGCAAGAGTTTCCCTGCCTTAACAACTCGATAAAGCTGGATCCGTTGCTGGTGAGTTGTTGAAAGGAAAAATTGACCATTCATCAACTAAGAGAGTGGAACCAGTCCGGGGTTGTCCAATAACCCAAGCCGTTTGGAATGAACCACCCTGACGGGTTTAGCGGCTCCGTTGGCCATTCTAAGGTCCTAGGAAAACCAAAGAGAAAACTAATCTAAACTAACTAATCTAACTAACTATATAAAACAAACTAAATTAACTTAAACAAAACAAACTAAACTAACAAACAATATATAAAAACAAACTAATACACTAATTTAATTAAAACAAACTACTAAATAAATTAAACTAAAACTAAATATAAACTACTCTAACTATTCTATATACAAACTACTAATTACTATTTCACTAACTCTAATAACTAACTATCTAATTACTAATTGAATTACAACTTATTCACAAATATACAATATCTACAACTTGCAGATTTGAATAAAACCTGTAAAACTCATTTGCTTTCTGCCCTAAGAGAGCTAGAGATATTTTTTATTTTTATGATTTTATGAACAAGAAATAAAACTTACTGAAATCAAATGATCTAATATACTAAACACACATATATCTAACTAAAAATACTAACAAATATACTAAACAAATAAACAACAAACAGACCTGGAAACGCTCCAAATTTGTCCTGTGTATGATGACTTCGAAGCTGGTCGGAGGAAGGAAACTCGCTCCGGTTGATCCAAAAGCTTTTCGTAAATGATCGGTTGCAATGCTCTTTGAGTTGTTTACAGGACAAACAAGACATAAAAAATCATAACAATTATATGATTTATAAATCTCTGCAATAAGGGAAACCTGTTATGCAAAAACTTATATTTAATAATTCAACTTATGAAGAAGAGAAATCTGTCAT
>SNQJ01S0047602.1:114056-146961 GCA_010110895.2 Picea sitchensis
GTTTTATTTATAAAAACAACTTCCTACGACAGGGAGACATCTTTTGAGTCATTCCTTTACGGAAAAGGGACAGCGTAAAAAGATAATAGATGATCATGACAAACTTTGCTCAGAGATTGAAATCAGTAAACTTCTTTCAAACACAAATTTTTTCCAACGTAGATATCAATTTAGCAATATATCACTGATGTTTGTACAAAATTTCAGAAGTTATTTCAGCGAAGAGATTTTTCTATCGTCTTTGTCTGAATGGCTCAGTGCATAGGTATGCATATTTAAATAAAAAAAAATAAAAAATGATCAATTCAAATCAAAATCAAAATCAAACGAAAAATGCAAACAAAAATGAAATATTTACATAATATACAAGGGTAGTTATCAAGAAAAGTATCTTTTTAGGGCTTGGCCATTCACCTGGTAGGTGTCAAGCTGCCCTTCGAGATTCTGCAATTGGAAGGAACTAGGACCCAACTTATCAACAATTAGAAATGGCCCAAGCCATAAGTTTTGAAACTTGGTGTGCTCACCCTTTCCTTCGTGTAGTTTGTCCCACTTTAAGACGAGATCGCCTACTTCAAAATTTCTATCAGAAGTAGAATTAGAATCGAACCAGATTTTAATCAATTGTTGATGTTGATCTAACTTACACTTAGCTTGGGTTCTTACTTCTTCTAACTTCATCAAAGCGTTGATTTGGTTTTCAAGAGGGGGACAATCTTCTTCTTGGAATTTTTGTGACAACTGAAGTGAAGGAAGAAGAATGTGAGGTGGTAGGATTGCTTCTCTGCCATAAACGAGAAAAAAGGGGGAGTTACCTATAGTGGCTTTGGGTGTTACCCTATCACCCCATAGTACACTCAGCAGTGCATTGTGCCAATTCTTGTGATTTTCAGCCATGGTTCTCTTGATAATTTTGATCAAGTTCTTGTTTGTTGATTTTGCTAAGCCATTGCCCTGGGGGTAGTAACTAGCAGAATACTTCAGCTTAATTCCTTTCTCCAAATCAAACTCGCTCATCTCAAGAGAAGAAAAGTATGAAGTGTTATCAAAGACTAGACAGTCAGGGATACTGAAATGGGTGATAATATTTGAGTTTAGAAAAGCAATCACCTGACTTGTGTTAACAGTTATTAGCACAGCAGCTTTAGACCATTGTGTAAAGTAGTCTGTGGCTGTCACAATATATTTGTGTTGTTGTGAGGACGGAGGGTTGATGGGACCTATGATATCAAGGCCCCATTGCTGGAAAGGAGAATCTACTGAGACGGGTTGCAAGGGAAAGGCTGGTTTTTGCAACTGCCCTGATGCTTTCTGACAGGTGATACATTTACGACACAAGGCATGGGCGTCCCTAAAAATAATGGGCCAATAGTAACCGACTCTTAAAAACTTATGAGCAGTGGTGTCACCACATAAGTGACCACCAGCTTCTCCTGCATGCAACTCAAGCAAGACTTTTTCTGCTTCGTCTTTTTCGAGGCAGCGCATCAGTATGCCGTCAAAATTCTGATGAAACAGTATACCGTTAACTATATGAAAGGAGGCGTACTTTAGTCTCAATGCTCTTCTTTTGGCGGGGTCGAGGTGACGGGGTGTTGATCCATGTTCAAGATAGAATCTAATATCGTTGTACTAGGGACTAAGGAGGTTTTGTGCACAACAAATTAAACTTTGATCGCGTTGCTCTGGGTTTGATGTATCACTATCTTCTTTCTTTCCTATTTTTGAATCAACAACCAATTTACACAACCCTTGGCCTCTCACAATCTGAGCTGGGGTGATCTCTAAGTCATACTCTTGCAAGGAGGTGACCCAGTTGGCTCTCTTCTCTCCTAACTCCTTTTGCACTAACAAGTTCCTTACAGCAGGGTAGGGGACAATAAATTTCATCCTTGACTTCAAAAGATATGACCGGGAGTGTTTAACTTCTTTGAAAACAACGTAGGCTTTCCGATCAACCGTTGGGTAGTTAAGTTCTTCACCTTTGAAAGAAGAGCTCATAAAGGTGATGGGTACTTCGTTGTTCTCATAATTCTTCTGAGTTAGGACTGCGGCATAGGAACCATCAGAGGCAAAAGTATAGAGTGTAAAATCTTGAGAGAAGTCAGGGCTTATGAGATACGGAGCGTCTATTATGGCCTTCTTTATAGCATTAAAAGCTTGGTTTTCTATGGGTCCCCAGTGATATTGGGTGTCTTTCTTAATCAGGTTCTGTAGAGGCCTGACCATTTCGGAGAAACTGGGGACAAATCTCCTCACGAAATTAATCTGGCCTAAGAAAGACTGCATGGATTTTTTGGATGTAGGTGGGGGAAGTTTAGCGATGACTTGAGTCCTCTTGGGGTCAATAATCATCCCATCACTAGACACAATGAATCCTAGGAGTTTACCCTGTTCTACTACAAAGTTGGACTTTTTGGGGTTCAAGGAAATGTCGTATTTATGACATCGTAGCAGAACGGCTCGTAAGTGAGCTAGATGATCGTCTTTGTTTTTAGAATAAATGGTCACGTCATCCAAGTAAACTACAATGGAGTGATTGATTAAGCCTCTAAAAGCAATGTCCATTTCTCTCTGAAAGGTAGCACCGACATTAATCAATCCAAAGGGCATTTTTCGATAAGCATAAGTGCCCCACGGGGTACGGAAGGTAGCTTTTAGTTGGTCTGGCAGAGACATTAGGACTTGGTTATATCCAGAGAAACCATCCAGTAAGGATAGCCTCTCGGAACCAGATACCTGTTGAAGGATCTGTTCCATGGGCGGCACAGGATAGTTGTCTTTGTCAGACACTCTATTGAGGTTTCGGAAATCGACACAAAGTCAAATTTCCCCATTTTTCTTCCACACTGGGACAAGGTTGGAAACCCATTGAGTGTGCCTAACGGGAAAAAATATTTTAGCACTTACGAGTTTATTTAGTTCTTTTTGAACGGTCGGTTCAAGTTTAGGGTGCATCTTCCTCAGCTTTTGTTGGAAGGGTAAGGTTTGGGGCTTCATTGGGATGACATGCTGTATGATATTAGGATCGAACGTTTTGAGATCATCGTATGTCCATGCAAAGACATCCTTAAATTCTTTGAAAAAATGAACAAAAACAACTTTTTCTTGCTTAGAACATCCCAAGCCTAAGTTAATAGACTAAGGATTTTCACTAGTTCCTAAATTGACTTTTTCATAAGACAAAGAGGAACTATTAGTTTTACAATTGACCGTCTTTTTAAATTTATCTTCAAAATCATAAAACTTTTCTAATCTAACTATGGATTTGGGTATGGAATTTACCATGTCCGATAGAGCTTCAGGAGATTTCGGATCAGGTATTACCGTAAAATCGTGCAAATTGTCATCGTGCGTGCGTTCATCTATCACTGAGCCTTGAAAGGTTTCTTCCATGTGCAGAAAATTAATGATCTGTTGATCATCGTCAAATACTCTCCAGTTTGTGATATTGTCAGGAACAGATGGTCGAAACAATAGCTCGATGGAGAATGCATTTGGGGACAAGCCTTCTGCAGGAATAAGTTTAGAGGCTACATTAGCTAGTAGATCTGCTTCAGCATTATTTAATCTAGGAATGGAATTTATATTGAAAGCAGAAAATTTATTCATTAGACTCCATACCTCGGCCTGGTAACTTTTGAGATGCGATGAAATACAGTGTATAGAGTCCCTTACCTATCTAACCACTATTTCAGAGTCGCCAAATACAACCAGATTTTGAATGTCCATATCCAAGGCTTTTCTGAGACCTTGCAGTAAAGCTTCATATTCTGCAATATTGTTAGTACATTCAAATTCTAGTCTACAAGCCATTAATGTCTTGTTACCTGCTGGATCGATAATGATGCATCCTGCACCAACTCCTTCTTTAGACTTAGAACCATCGAAATATAGAGACCAAATTTGATTTCCATCGGGCTCATGAGACTGTTGTATAGAAGCTGTTGGTTGCACAAATGCTATGATCTCGGACTGCTGTTCAGGATTGATGATAGGTGAAACTTCAGCCATGAATTTTTCAAAGAAAGTATCCATCCCTTGGACTTCGGGTGAATCAGTAGTAGGTGTGTATGGTTCATTAGGGTTGTTCAAATCTGTGACCGTGAACTTAAGGTAACACTCACGATTCACCCTGATCTTGTTGGGTTTACCATTCTCTAGAAGCCATAAGTGATACCAGTCTGTTGCGAAGTAACCATGTAGCTGCTCGGACCAGTCCCTTCTCAAAAACAAACCATACACTTCTGGAATATCTACCACAATTATATTAATAACTTGATGAACCTTTGGGTTAGACGATAATCTAATCAATATATTCTTTAGTTCGCCTATAACTTTAACATTTGTCCGATCAAGTTGTATGATTTTCAAAGAAGATGGTTCTACTTCAGTGTTAATCTTTTGGCAGACAGACCAAGGCATTACATTAGATGATGCTCCTGAGTCAACCATACAATTATGCACATTTCTGTTGAAAATCTCGAAAGTTAAAAGAAAAGGAAGTATATTTTTGCGAGTACTAAGAGTAGTAGCTTGTGGCTTATTACTCGCAGTTTCTAATGCTACTTTATCTACATTATTTACATTATTTACAGGGGTTACCGAAAGGCTTCCTTTATCTTGAGGATCAGGATTGTTTTTAGTGGAAGTCTTCTATGGAACTTTGCTTTGCACAACCTTGTTACCAATTGAATTACCATTCTTGCCATTTTCTGAAATATTTTGCGACATTTTCTGTAACAAAAATGGAAACTTCAACAACTCATAAATAGAAATGTTAGCCCTTAATTTTTTAAGATCTTCAACAACATCATAATCTAATTTAGGGTTGACATTTCTCTGTTTAGTTTCTGCTAATTTAGATGGCTTTGGAGGTGAAGTTGTAGTGTTCTCGGTAGAAGGTTTATTTGTTGTCTTACTCCTAGTGTTATAAGGGTGAATAGTCTCGAAGTTGGCTTGAAAGATGCTATCCGAGAAATGTCCAAAAATGTTTGGAGAAGACTCTTTTTCTTGAATTGTTTCCTGTTCAACTACCTCCTAAGGAACATCAGGGGGCATCAAGTTATCTTGGGCTTCTAGAATTGTCTGAAGGGCACATTGCAAGCTTTCTAGATTTAAGCCTTCGGGGTTTGGGTTAGGTCGGTTGGTAGGAAAAGGATTTTGGAAAGGGGGTTTGTAGGGTCCCTTACTTGAGGAAGCTTCTTCAGTTGACCTTTTTAAATCTATAACTTGATTAGACAGTTGTTTAACAACTTTAGTTAAATTTTCCAAATCAAAGTTTTCAGGTTGTGTTTTGCTTTGAGTAGGTCTAGGGAGAATTTCAATCTTCTTTTTGGAAGAAGAACTAGTTTCAGTTTCGTTGCTAGAAGAGTCCTTAAGGCTAAGTATGTCTTTTTCAATCTGGGTAGCCTCCTCAAAGGCTTCTAACAACGTGGCCTTTTTAGATCGTTTTACCCAAATAGCTATACTTTGATGTAGAGCTTTAGTGTAGTAAGCTATTACAAGACTCTCAGCAGGCATAGAATCTGTAGGGATTCGATTTTTAAGCGTTAGGAATCTTTGATTAAAATCTTTAAATTTTTCTTTTGGGTTCATTTTTAAGCTTGAAAGATCCATGACTAAGACTTCTGAAGGTTTACCATCTCCGAATTTTTCCAAAAAGCATGACTCAAACTTTTCCCAAGACACTATGGTATGGGGATATTGGGAAAAGTACCAAGTGGATGCATTACCCTCAAAAGTGTAAGGGAACAACCTACATACAACATCTTCATGTTCAACATTATGGAGTCTGATGGCTAACATAAATTTTTTGATATGATCTTCGGCTATCTGTTTTGAATCGGGATCAAGCTTGGGAAGACATTTCTCTGGGTGCTTAGGTAAAGGGTGCAGGGCTCCAGGTAAAGCTACAGCGTCCTCTTCAACCAGGGTCTAGCAGGGTTGTTCTGATTTTCCATTGGGGTAGTGGGTGTGGAAGGCTGAGAAGGTGAGTTGCCTTCGTCAGAAGAGGAATCTCCTCTAGAAGNAATTTTTCTTTTGGGTTCATTTTTAAGCTTGAAAGATCCATGACTAAGACTTCTGAAGGTTTACCATCTCCGAATTTTTCCAAAAAGCATGACTCAAACTTTTCCCAAGACACTATGGTATGGGGATATTGGGAAAAGTACCAAGTGGATGCATTACCCTCAAAAGTGTAAGGGAACAACCTACATACAACATCTTCATGTTCAACATTATGGAGTCTGATGGCTAACATAAATTTTTTGATATGATCTTCGGCTATCTGTTTTGAATCGGGATCAAGCTTGGGAAGACATTTCTCTGGGTGCTTAGGTAAAGGGTGCAGGGCTCCAGGTAAAGCTACAGCGTCCTCTTCAACCAGGGTCTAGCAGGGTTGTTCTGATTTTCCATTGGGGTAGTGGGTGTGGAAGGCTGAGAAGGTGAGTTGCCTTCGTCAGAAGAGGAATCTCCTCTAGAAGAGGAAGGAGATGAGGGAGGTGGTGAAGGAGGTATCCCAGATCCTCCTGTAGCAGGATTTAAGTTTGGATCTGGAGGATTCAAAGTGAGGTTAATGTCACCCAATTGTTCTCTGATGTCATAGAAATCCAAAGGTTGACCCCACAGACGGTTTGGTCGCCTTAAAATAGCTAAGGAACTATGTTTTTTGATAAGAGATTAACGAACGATCTCTTGGATATCACCACCTGTAGGATTAGGGGTTGCTGGCTCAACTGTGATTTGCGGATCTTCAGTTGAAGTAGTTGTTGTTCGAAGGGAAATATTATCTTGTGAATGGCTTCTAGTCACTATAGGTGAGCGATTAGGGGGGGGAGGAGTCTTGCGACCGCCTTGTTCCATTAATTAAGTTCAGGCCCTCCTTCTAGCGCCATTTGTTGATGGGCGAAATTGACCGTCTGTCAACTGAGAGAGTGGAACCGGTCCGAGGTTGTCCAATAACCCAAGCTGTTTAGAATGAACCACCCTAACGGGTTTAGCAGCTTCGTTGGTCATTCTAAGGTCCTAGGAAAACCAAAGAGAAAACTAATCTAAACTAAATAATCTAACTAACTATATAAAACAAACTAAATTAACTTAAACAAAACAGACTAATACACTAATATAGTTAAAACAAACTACTAAATAAATTAAACTAAAAGTAAATATAAACTAATCTAACTATTCTATATACAAACTACTAATTACTATTACACTAACTCTAATAACTAACTATCTAATTACTAATTAAATTACAACTTATTCACAAATATACAATATCTACAACTTGTAGATTTGAATAAAACCTGTAAAACTCATTTATTTTCTGCCCTAAGAGAGCTAGAGATATTTTTTATTTTTATGATTTTATGAACAAGAAATAAAACTTACTGAAATCAAATGATCTAATATACTAAACACACATATATCTAACTAAAAATACTAACAAATATACTAAACAAATAAACAACAAACAGACCTGGAAACGCTCCAAATTTGTCCTGTGTATGATGACTTCGAAGCTGGTCGGAGGAAGGAAACTCGCTCCGGTTGATCCAGAAGCTTTTCATAAATGATAGGTTGCAATGCTCTTTGAGTTGTTTATAGGACAAACAAGACATAAAAAAATCATAACAATTATATGATTTATAAATCTCTGCAATAAGGGAAACCTGTTATGTAAAAACTTATATTTAATAATTCAACTTATGAAGAAAAGAAATTTGTCATTCACAACTGAATCAAGTAACTGCTATGTTTTTTAAACACTGGAAGAAATCAGATATGGATTATATTGCTTAAATTATATCAATTGCAAAATATTAAGATAGCAAAAGTAGTCATTAACCAAATACAAATTGATATACATAACATGAAACAAAATATTAATATCATGAGAAACTAAAGCTGTAACAAAACACCAAATTCTACCTCAATCTGTATTAAAATTCCATATCCTTGTTCTCCCACCAATGAGGATGATTATTACACAAAAATAATAAGTATTTATAAGTCTTCCCACAGGGTAAAACCTCCCTGTGGATAGTATCAAACTGTTTACATAATCTGGGAAGATATTCCCAAAATCAACTAAACTAAGAAATCAAAATGCAATTAAAATATCTCAAATATCCTCTAACTGCTCATCAAATCCAATGCAATTTCGAATTCATCTGTAATAGACCAAAAATAACAAGTTAGAAAGATACTTTTTTAGCAAAACAATAAAAATATAATCCTACAGACTTAGCTATAGAATCATCTGATTCTGTAGCTAGTCTAAAATAACATACAGGATCAGAATTGAAATCAAATCAAATCTTTTAAAAGAATTAAATTCAATTATCTTCCAATGATTATTTAAAATGAATCACTGAAGATTCAAATGATTTTATCCTTCAACATTAAACATAATCAAAAGTGATTCAATCGAAAATAGGGGTAAGAATACTCTGTTTTACTGTTACCATAAAATCGGGTCGAACAGTGACAAGACTGTTTCATATCCAATTGAAATCGATAATGAATCATATCATATGTGATACGATCTAATCCAACGCAGCCATTTTATACTCGTTATAGCTATAATGATATAGAAAAAAATTCATATCGTTTAATCGAATACACAGATGGAAAGACTGTTTTGATTATGTGTAAACGAAATCATACGTAACAGCATCAACCCAACCAATTTTGTGATAAATTTTGATCACTGATCCTTGCACAGTCAACATACATGATTGATTAATTGTGATCGCAATCTTAATAGAATCAACAGAAGTTATAATTGCAAACTGGGCAAATAATCGAAACAAATCACGACTGAGTTTAATATAGAAATAAATCGTGAATCCAATCTCTTTTACAAATCAAATTCAAACAGAGCATTCATTGCCATTAAGAATCCAACTGAATCATGAACTAACAGTAAACCAATGCGAATTAACAGGCTGGGTTTTTAGCATAATCGTTATGAATTGAATCTATTCACGATTTGGGTATGTTTGTACAGAGTCACATTGGAAATGATCCGAATTGTATTCCTGTTGGTCGAAAGTCATATGGGACATAAAACCATAACGATTAACCATATCAAAATTGTTGCCAATCATAGCATATACATTATAACGAAATGAAATCAAAATGTGATTGTGTTTGAGATTGCATATGATAAACACTTTTTGTCATGAATGGATTCAAATGACTTTAATTGACAACAGAGCATCCATTTTAACTCAATCAAACAAATCAAATCCACACCAAGATCAATTAAATCGATGAAAATCCAATCGAAGCTAAACTGAGAAAACGAACTTCCATTTAGTCAAAGCAAAGCCATGCATAGAATGTATACAATGTGACAGAGCCAATCAATGTTGTAAACATAGTTATTCAAAACCGAATTCAAATCGTTATATAAACAAGTGACAAAATATACATGTGTGATGACGAAGGCTATTCAATTATGCCAACTTAGAATTCATGACAACTGTGGCTGATTCCACATTTTTAAACAAGATGGAGCCTGTCATCCTTTGTTTCTTATTAGTGGCCTGTAACTTAGCCTTTTGACTGGTAAGCAGTGCAACCTGGTCCTCCAAAGAGTGAATTCTTGACTGTAGAATAGGAACATCCAGATAATATCTCTCTAACCACGAGCTGCATTGATCACAGGGTGGCACTGTAGGTTTAGACAGAGCAGGAGAGGGTTTGGATAAATGACCGGGGGTTTCACAAGGCAGCTTAATGCCTGTGTAGTTAGGGTCATCCTGTAGGCAGGGGGGTAGGTTTGACACAAAATCATACGAGGGTTCGGCACACAAACCTTCTGAATAGGGGTATTCTCTAGCCAAGAAGCGCTCCACTTCCGAATCAGAGTCCTCACTCAACACGATAGGGTTTGGATCGATAGGAGGTTTTGGCTTATTTCTTTCCATACACGAAATTAAACGTGCATTCCTTTTCCCTTTAGCTTTAGCGGTGGGTTTCGCCTTGTGCTTTTTTCCTATAGGCCTAACAGTCTCAACACTCTTAGTCACAGTGTGGGTTAGGTCGACCGAGGGTTTTGGTAGAAGAATACTATAGGGTACTGGGCGTATAGACTTTTCCTCGCTCACCATAGGTTTGTCAACCTGTGGAGGGTTCAAATCCTCAAAATCATTCCGAGCAATGAAATTGCTCCAACAATCTCCTTGTAGACTCAAATGACAGACCACAATAAGCTTAACCAACCCATAATGAAAAAGGCTACTATCAGCTTGATTTCTTTTGTACTTCTTTGACATTTTAAACAAGCTTCTATGCAAATAATAGGGCATATTGAGCTGATAACCCATGAAAACCATAAGCAAACAAAGGTGGTGTAAGAAAACAAACCTGTACCGACCTTCATAGGTGATAAACTATTTGATTATCATCAATAAATCATGCCAGCACTGTTTGAGCATGTTCATGGGCATACCTTTATCACATGAGGTAACCTTGTGTGACTGGAAGAGCAGTTTCCATGGGACCTCCTCTACTTTGCAATTCTTGGACCATCATTGTCCAGTGGCAGGCAAACCCGTAGCAAGACTGATAAACTGTTCATCAATTTCCAATTGAATATTGCTGACCTTGGCTCGATAGCCATCAAAGGTCATGGCGAATTGTCGAGCTACGCAGAGGTTAAAACCCTTGATTTTTTGTATAAATGAAAGCCACCCATTTTCCTAGAGGTCACTACGGGCACCATCAAACATCAAGAGAGCATGATTTCCATTTCGTTCAGCCCTCACGACTGGGGCCATGGTGTGAGCACATGGTAAGGGTTTGGGTCGAATTCATCTACGCACAGGAGGAGAGTTGTTTGGTCTAACAACAATGAACGATCAAAGGGGAAGCATTAATGTGCGCATGCGAGGGTGGTGGAGTTAATCACCGCCATGCATAATAGTTATGGCAAAGTACAATCGGCGAATTCCACATCTGTTCAAACAATTATAACATAGTTCAAAAAACCATATCGTTTTGCCAACCAATGAATCAAATGGTAAGTGTTATGCCAATGCGCCACTAACTATAGTTTTTAAACCATTGAATATTCAACATGTAACCAACACCGAATGTTAACAATGTGCCATTGCATAAATATTCAATCAAAATTTTTAAACCATTGTGCCAATCGATACCCATAAAATTTACAAGCCAAGAGCTATAAAAAGATTAACATAAGGATCACATTATATATATATAAACCCAAAATAAACCATAACCCTTATGTAATCCAAAAAATCAATGATTTAGGCAAGTCATAAAAAATATAAATCTATATGCTCAATGCCTCACAAGTTTAATAAAATCAAGTTATGCAAATATAAGAATGTCCAAATAGGCATAGTTCGAAAATCCTTTCAGCCACATAGCGATAAACCAAAGGTAAGTGCCATAAAAAATATCGATAAAAAGATGACGAAAATTCAGATGGTGATCGGAAAGTGACCTCAAAAGGATAAGTTTTCATGCTTACAGTCGTGAAAACTTAACGAAGACAAATGTGCAAGTGTCGCAAGAAATGAAAATATCGTCTATTTGAAAAACACGACGACAATTTGAAGTTCAAAAGACATAGGTGTAGGCAGCTTATAGGATAATAGAAAAAATTGAATTGGTTGCCAACATGAGTGCCCTTGAATCAGTTTTCCACAATATGATCATTGGATGCATTTTGTATGCAATCGGGGTTGAGCTCTGTTGGTGTCAGTTGTTTTGTTATCTCTGAGGTGTCCAATAATGGTGGGAAATAAGGTCGAAGGAGATCCATGTTGAATAGTGGGCGCATGCCAAGGAAATGAGGAATGTTGAGCTCAAAAGAATTATCACCCATAGCCTTGGTGATGGTGTACGGACCATAATGGAGTGGGCGAAGCTTCTGATGGGGTCCTGTAAGGTGTTCTTTCTTCAAGTTCAACCAAACTTTGTCGCCCACCTGAAACTTATGTGGCACATAGTGTTGATCACGAAGTTGCTTGTACTTTCGATTGGGATTTTGTAGGATATCCTGAACCTGTTGGAAGATGTGTTGGATCCACTCAATGAACCGGGTGGCTTTGTCAGCTTCAGTTGGATCAGGAGATGAGTTAGTTGAGGTGACCACAAGGGGTAGGGAAACATCTATGGGACCCAATGGTTGTAATCCCAACCCCACCTGAAAGGGGTTGTGGTCGGTTGAGCTATGCATGGCTCGGTTATAGATATGCTGAAAATAGGGAAGACTCTCATCCCGTGTGTGAGGGTTCTTGGAATATACATGCACAGGAAATGCACGATCATTCTATTTATGACCTCAGTTTGGCCATCCATTTGGGGGTGGAAGGTCATAGATTTGGTGAGCTTGGTGTCTAGCAAAAACTAGAGGTTGGACTAGAATCTGCTAACAAATTGATTGTCTCGATATGAGACAATGGTTTGTGGAATTACAAAATTTACCCAGACTCATTCAAAGAAGAGCTTGCCAGTGGCCTCTACTGTGATGCTCTTCTTGCGGGTGGTTAGAATCGCCATCTTAGAAAAGAGATCAACAACCACAAAAACACAATCATTTCCCCGCTTGGTGGACTTGAGGCTCGATATGTAGTCCACTGAGATGGATATACATGGCTTGTCAGAAGTAGGCAGAGGGGTGTACTAGCCCTGTTTCTTAGTGGTCGGTTTGGAAATAATGCAGGAAGTGCAGGACTTGGTATGCTTGTTTACCTCCTATCGAAGTTTCGGCCAATGGAAATTTTTCTATAGATATTTTTGATGCCAAAGAGTCCTGCCACCTGACTGTAGTGGGATTCCTATATCATCTTCGCTTGCTTGCTTGATGGAAAAAATATATGGTCTAGATGACACAAAAACCCATCCTGAAGATGGAAATTAGTGACAACTACATTTGCACCCAACAATTGGTAGGTGGTCATGAAGTCTAGGTCTGTCTCATATATTTGGGGCCATCCAAAGGTCTCATGGCCACAAGAGTCTAGCACTGTGGTGAGTTCCACGAATGGTGGTCTTCTAAGGAAATAATCGATGCAGTTGGTGCTTCATGTTTTATACTTGATGTTGAGATGGAATTGTTGCAATTATGTGGACCAATTCTGATGGAATTCATTCTGCAATTTTCCTTGTGTCTGCATGAACTACAGTGGCTTATGATCAGTGTGGATGATTGTCTCCTTCCAAAGAATTTAATGTCTCCACTCGCGGCATACTTGCACAATGGAGTACATTTCTTTATCATAAGTAGGGTACTTACAGACAACATCTGATTGTGTCTCACAATCATAGGCCATGGGGTGGTCGAGTTGAGTGAGAAAAACACCCACAACATATTCTAAAGTATATGTCTCGATCTCAAAGGGTTTTTGCAGGTTTGGTAATGAAAGTACTAGGGTTGAGCACAAGCGCTGCTTCAAATCCTTGAACGCTTGTTGTTGGGACCGGCCCCACACAAATTTATCCTTACCACCACCCCTGGTTACTTGGTTAAGGACCCAAGCAATATGTGAGAATCCCAGCATGAACCTATGGTAGAAATTGGCAAGTCCCAAGAAGCTCTAATGCTCAGTGAGTGTGGTTGGGGTTGGCCAGTCACGAATGACTTGGATATTGTATGGATACACATATACACCATAATGATCAATGATGTAGCCCAATTAATGGACCCTGTCCATTCTGAAGGAGAATTTTTCCAAGTTGGTGTATAGCTTGTGCTACCGCAGGGTGTGCAAAACCTGTTGAATATGTTGCAAGTGTTCTACCCAAATCTTCCTGTAAATGAGGATGTCATCTAGATACAACACTACAAGTGTATTGGTGAATGGTCACATGATATCGTCCATCATCCTCATGAAAGTGGCTGGATCATTTTTCAAACCAAAGGGCATGACCAACCATTCAAAAAGACCTTCCTTTGACTTGAAGGTGGTCTTCCATACACCTGTTTGTTCTATCGGGACCTAGTGGTAGCCAGACTTAGATCAATTTTAATGAAGTATTTTTCCCCCATGAACTAATCAAGGAGGTTGTTGATTTGGGGAATCGGGTACTGGTTTCTTGCTGTGATTTTATTCAGGGCTCGATAATCAATGCAAAGTCGCTAGGGTCCATATTTCTTCTCTACAAGCATGATTGGGCTCCCACAAGGTGATGAGACGGGACAGATGTTCCTATTTTGGATAAGTTCTTGGATCTTCTACTTGATCTCCTCATTCTCTAATATAGAGTGGTGGTATACTGGCCCATTGGGAATCGATGCATTAGGGGTCAGATCGATGGGGTGCTTGACCTGAGAGTGCAGACATACCTTGGTAGGTGAGGAGAAGATATCTGAGTATTCTTCCAAGACCTTATCCACTTTCTTTTTCTGTGTGGAGAGGTTAGCCGGGGATATCATGGATGTGGTTACAATATTTCCCTCATTCTAAGAGCGAATCGCAAAGAAGACAAACTTCCCCATTTGAGAGATGACCTTTTTGCATTTCTTGGAAGAGATCAAGGAAATAACACTAGGTGGGACTGCCTCAGGTATCATTTACAATTTCTTGTTCAAAGTAATAATAACACTTTGAGGCCTAGAATCATATACATAATGATGTTTCCATAAATATGGTTGGCCAAAAAAAACATTACAAAATTCTAGAGGGGCAACATCACACAATACCTCGTCTTTGAAGGGCTTGATGTCGTATGACAAGAGGCACTGTTGGTTGATGCAAATGTTGCTTCCTTGGTGGATCCATCCAATGGTGTAGGGTTGTAGGTATGGCATTGTCAACAGGACATGTCATTTGAAAACCTCTGCTGAGATGAGGTTCTTCTGGCTACCACTATCAACGATGAAGTGCAGGAGGGTACCCTTCACCCACATCTGTGAATGAAAAAGGCGCTCGATTTTTTTCCTTGGTGGCATCAATGGTAGCACTGGGTTCTGTGTCAATGATCCATCTCCCCCTTTCTGGTTCTGACTTAGAGTCATAAACCGCATCTGATTCATAGGCTTTCACCTTAGCCACCAATGACTTCTTTGAGCGGCAATCAACAATGTTATGCCAGGGGCTCTTATGGAGGTCGCACCACTTTCCGGTATCTTTCTTTGTCTTTCCACTGTCCTTCTTTGCTTGAGATGTAGACTGGGTTGTCCTGAGGCTATCCATATTTACTCTGTCCTTTTTTCTGTGGGTTAGGGATGCGCTTTCTTGGATTTTTCTATGAGGGGTTCCCAGGTCCAAATTACCGCATCTTTTGTTTGATCTTTTGCTCGATTTTGATTACATATCGGTAGGCTGCTCCCAAGGATGAGATGTCCAAAAAATCCATTTAATCCTAGATGTGTCTATGCATACTGTTGTGATACTTGAGCACTAGATTTCACTCAAAATCTTTGATACCTATCTTGGTGCACAAGGTATGGAATATATTTGTGACCTTGGGCATTGCTTGGTCTCTTTCATGACGCAGTGTGGTCCATTTTGTGTACACGCCATCATAACTTCCAACATGGTAGTATTGTTCCTTAATAACATCCCTTAAGGAATCTTAGGTGATCGCGACTATAAATAATGAGGGGTCCTATGTTTCCTTTTTCTCACAGAAATTTTTCCACCAATATTTGACACGGGGAACGAATTTAAGGAGCACAAAAGTAATATTTTCTCTATTCGAAAAGTTATGGATAGAGAAATACTCTTCTAGCAGATTCAACCATTTTTCTACAACATCTGTGTCTATCTGAACTTCAAATATAGGAATATCAAAGTTTATTTGTAACTTGAAGGGGGTGGCAACTACGTTTGAGGAAGATGTGTCGCTTGTTAGTAGTTGCCGAAGGATTTGTGCAAAACTATCTATCATCTCGTTTCTCTGTTGCATGAGGGATTCCTCGAGCAACATTTTGAATGGATCTCATGTCCCATCATATTTATTTTCTCCCTCCATGAGAGGTCTCTTGGGCATGCAATATCCTTTTTCCTCAAGAGAAACAAGCTTGAGACCCAATTCTTTGTACCCTGACCTCGTTGGGGACATGCATTAAGAGAGACAAGGAGAAAACCACTCTGATGCCACTGATCCGGATTTTATGAGAAAAATGAAATGAATACAGATTCTTATTAAAATATGCTTAACACAAAATAACAAATATACCGTAAAAATGGTTTCTATTCTATAAGGAAATAAGTTGAAACTGTAAAATGCAGTAGAAAGCAAGCTTGCTAGAATGGTGACGCCTTATCTCTGAGAAGAGATGTGATGGCTATGCTCATTCAAAAGAAGATGATTACAATGAGGATATGAAGACATTTTTACAATAAATAGGAATGTAAAAATCCCTAGACATCCAAAAACATAACCCTGGGATATGAAGCGCCAAAAGTCATGTGGGCCCTGTTTGGGTAAGTTAGTACATCAACTTCCCGGGGTCATTAACTTTTGCATACGATCTCCATTTTAGGCACACAATAGCTTGTTGGAAAGGTCTATTCGAGGAATACTCATGTTTCCTTTAGAATCTGACTATGTCTACATTCTGACTATGGAGATCCCTAAAATGATGTTTAAATGACTCCACAAGTCAGGGACCCGAAACTAGGAAAAATCTGCCAAACTAGAAAACTGGAAAAATGAGGTAGTTGGAATAGGTGGGAGGCCACCAACATCCTTCTAGATCATAGGTTTTGAATGAAATTTGTTTCCTCCTATCGCTCGCAAATATGGCTCTCTTATGTTGTCCAAAACTGCAGAGATAAAGTAAGTGCAATGCTGGTCCATCATCTCCTTGTGCAAATGTTTTGAGGCTTACATTTTCTTCATTGTCATAGGTGTCCAAATTACCCAGCCTCAAACCTCCTTCAATATATTCATAAACTATAGACATAGCCCAACATTTATTAGATGTTACTAAGAAAGTGTTTTGATCACTTCTTTGTCACCAAGTGACTAGTCCCTAGACTCAAAACCAATCAATAGCAGAGCATAACATATCTCTAAAACCATCACTAAACTCTGTCACAATAAGCCCAAATCAAGTACTTACCTATATTCTTGCTTCTAAAACTCAAACTAATATCCTACCTAAAATTTTCTTGAGATACACACGAGGACGAACTTTAAAAGATTCTTAAAAATTACCTATAATGAGATCTGATATTTTTCTTGAATTTTATCCTCAAGCTTCACACAACAGACTTTAGATATGCTCCAAAACTTGTTCCCAAATTGGATCTGCAGCTCAGCCTGGAACAAGAATGAACTTTGCCTTAAATCTGGTCTAAGAGAAGGTCATGAAATCTGCCTTAGCTCTGAGATTATAGCAGACATGTACCATGCCTTAAACTCACCTCAAACAGACCTTAAACTTGGTTTAAGGACTCCTGAAATATTCTCTGAAACATCCTTCTATATTCTCTGAAATATTATATGCTTAGCCTCATCTTCCTTGTGAAAATGCCCTCTTTCAGGGTGTCTCTGATACCATATTAATTTTCAAGCTTAAAGAGATAACAACAATTCACAATAGTGTTCTTTGACCTTTAACAATTAACTAGAACATTAACTGAAGCATAAGGATCATTGAAAGAAATACATTCACATAGAGAACAAGTATTTATCTTGGGAAACTCTAAAGGGGAAGAAAACCCAACAAACTTCTTCTTGTGATATATTGATTAGCCAAACAAGTATAATGGACTTACATGACTCTTCTAGAAAGAGGGAGATAATGTACTAGCACTAAGACAATAGTTCTTACTTTTGTCATTGTGTCTTCAATATATTTGAGCCTCTACCAATAGCTTTTTCTATCCTCTAGTTTTGGTCACAAAACTATTTTGTTGTTTCTTTTTGGCTGCCCCAAATCCATCCTTAAGGTTGTCTCAAAACTTCCCTTAAAGGTGCCTAAGATTTCTTCCCAGAACAGAGTTTTTCCACCCTCAAAAAAGGCCCTTAGATGCCGTCTAGAACATCCTTTATTTGTTATTCAGAACACCTTCAGTTGTTGTCCAAAACACCTTCAGAACAAAGTATATTTTCTTCTATAGAATGATGGACCCACTCTTGTTTAGGGTATCCCTTCTCCATCCATATCCTTTTATAAAACCAAATCTGCTCCTAATCTCTTATATGCTACCCAGAACTGAGTTACCAGCTACTACAGGATAGAGTAGGTGGATGTTGCTAGAATAGATTAGTTGTTTCCTTAGAATAGTCCTTGTTGCTGCCTCAGAATAGCCTATGTTTCTCCCTCAGATTAGTTGTAACTGTTTCTCAGAATAAGTGAACTAATCTGATGTAAAAATGATATAGAAACTTATGTGAAAACTGATGTGAAGAGAGGGTGCTTCCCTCTCTTTATATAGGATAGAGTCTAGGTTAGGTATCTTTAGGTTAGGGCCACCTCTTTGGTTAGGATAGGATAGGATTTAGGTTAGGACAGCTAGTGTAGGGCTGACCTAGGCTAACCTGGAAAGGGGGCAGCTTTAGGAGGGCGGTTTAGGAAGAGGCCAACTTGAGGAGGGAAGCTTGGAGGGCTGCTTGGAGGCCAGCTTGAGAAGGGAATATTGGAGGCTATATTGAGAGAGGGAATTCAAGAGGGATTCTTGAAAATAATAACTTATGTAGCTGCTCAAAATTCAAAATTTTAGGTATGCTCTGATAACATGTTGAAGTTTTAATTATATAGCTAGTAGTTACGATTCTTCTTTATTATTATAACCATTTAGCACATTAGTTGCATAAATAAAATCACTGAAAGAGAGGAAATCATAGAAACAATAGAGACACATAGATTATTGTGGGAAACCCTCATGGGGGAGAAAACCTAGAAAAAACTTACTCAATATAGATATACCAAAGACCAAACATAAGATCCTCCTCTACTCCTTCACGAGGAAGAGTAACACACCACTTAACCAAGAAATATGAAGAGATAGACGAAAACCCTCCTTGACGTCACCCCAATTGCAACAGTTACTCCTCCAAGACTTGCACACTTCTTCATAGCTGCATAGCTAGTGTGGTGAATGTGTCCAAATGAGGCACTGGCCTCTCTTATAAATAGTGGTCTGGCCAGACTATAATTAGGTTTGGGCCAACCTGTCACTTTACCCTCTTAATTTACATTTAATTGTTAAGGCAAAATAGGGTCAAATTTTACTAAGGCATAATAGGGCCTAATTAAATATAATATAATAATATTATTCAACTCTTTCTCAGGTAGAATATTCTTTGAAGTTACAATATTTCAACATCTTCATATTCTTATTCCTATCAATAGCTAGCAAGAAGTAGTTAGGTCTTCTAATAAGTTACATAGCTATATTGTAACTAAAATGTAGTGGCTAAGACACCCAAGAATTCATCAAGAATGTATGAATGCATCTAATCATGAGTAGAAATGACTTCTGTAGATTCTCTCAATTCGACTCGCCTCTCTCGGACATTGCCATTGAGTTTGTCCAATCATTACAGCTTTGTTCGAGGTATTGCTTACAGAATTAGAATACCAACATTCTAAAACAACTAATCGATATGTCGATTTTTTTCCCTTTTGATTCTCCACTATTAGTTCTTGGCTTACATATTCATATGATTGGTATCATTTTCCATTGCTTCCAATCAATTCTATTTGAATGTTTATTTCCTAGTTTTCTTAAATAGTCTAACTTCATATGTTTTTTCCATAACAAAGATTGACTCATTTCGTTAACTTTGTTGTCCCACTGTGTTTTTCTTGGGCACAACATATCAAATTGGAAGAATAATGTGGGATGTCCAAGATAGTGTGAAGCCATGGGACACAATGTAGTTTAATAAGTCTACAACATTGACTGCTAAGATTTTGGGGCAATATTTGAAAAATTCAATGTAGAGGTCATGTGTGCCATAGAACTCATTAGATTGAAACTTAAGGATGAAAAAAATGATCAAATGGTTAGGGAATAAGTGGTAGGGAGAGGGTCTTGAATTGACTCGAATGCATGGTTGGTTAGGTGTATTGTATAGACTAGAATCATAGACAAATTGAATAATGAGATCAACAATTGCACACAATATTTCTTAGCTAAGAGGAAGATTATTTAAAAAAGTTTTGGATAGAAATGAAGTTGGTCAATGATAATAGCTATGCACTTTTGTGTTTTTTGAGTAAATAATGTTTTTTTTTCTTTCTATAAATGCTTCTATAGATTCTTTAAATTTGCTTTAATTTCAAAGTTCTATACTTTATAATATATTTAATTAATCTCAATAATACTTTTATAATCTAAATCATACCAAGCACTATGTGTAAAATGTCCTACCTTGAAATGGTGAGAGGTATGAATGGAGTGGGAAAGGCACCAAATAACTAAGGCTACATTGAATTGAATCTTGAATATTAGATATCAAAAATTTAAACTTGGTTTTGAGGATGTTTGAGTATGCTTAGTAAACAACATTTGATAAAATTAATAATGATAAACTCTCATGGCTAAATTATACTAAAATTGGAGAGAGGACAATCAAGTGAAAGCCTAAATGCCTTGTTAATTGAAATAATTGAAAATCATGTTGTAAAAAAATTGAAAAGATATATTTTTTATTTTTTCATATATTATATAATAATCATTTACAAATTTAACTGGA
The DNA here is from genome assembly GCA_010110895.2 of Picea sitchensis. Lineage (NCBI taxonomy): Eukaryota > Viridiplantae > Streptophyta > Pinopsida > Pinales > Pinaceae > Picea > Picea sitchensis. The sequence goes on from SNQJ01S0047602.1 coordinate 134,700, forward strand.
TCATCATTGACCTGTACAATATTTGACTAGATCATCGTTGACCTGTACAATATTTGAGAGTGGTGGAGAGTCATTGATAAATGTTTGGATTTCACATCACTTCTCCATTCTCTTTAAGTCACGGGTCCTTTGTTTTCACTACAGCGGGCAAAGAAAACCTCTCACATTTGTGTTTCAATTGTAAACAGTTGGCGTGAGTTGAAAAGGAAGTGTAAGTGAGAATAAGAGTTTCAATTATTTCAAAATAAAACAAAATAAATCAAGCATAAATGTAAACCTTATGCACAATAGTCAATAAGAAATCGAGCATAAATGTCAACATTATGCACAATGGTCAATAAGTTAGGAGATGCTCTCACGTCAAATATAAATACTATCAATATGTCAAAGGATGAAGATGTTGAACAAGGAGAAAAGTAAGATTAGGAGAGGAATGTGTATGTAAACATTACCAATATATTATAGGATAATGATATTAAACAAAGAGTAAAGAAAGATTCTATATTCTAGGAGCAAAGCAAGATTATAGATAAAAATGTGTATGCTAGTGAATTAATGAAAAAAAGAGAGGAGGTGGATTGGATGTGAAATATGTAAAATATGGAGAAAAATGTGTATGCTATGAATTAATGAGAAAAAGAGAGGAAGTAGATTGGATGTAAAATATGTAAAAGATGGAGAAAAATGTGTATGGTATGAATTAATGAGAAAAAGAGAGGAAGTAGATTGGATGTAAAATATGTAAAAGATTAATAATGCTTGCTTGGTGAGTTCTATTATTGTAATATGATGTTGATGTATACAAAGATATGTAGATGAGAATGTAGAAGGTTGTACTCTATTTTTTTTCTTGTTAATCTTATTATTGGAAAACAAACAAAGACATATACATTTGGGGAGGTATTTATGATATTGTTTGTAAAAGGTATTTTATTTATTTTTAAAAGTTTGATGGATTTTATTTATTTATAATTATCTTTTTTTTTATTGAAATCATTATGAGTTTGGAACTAAGAAATGTTGTTGGAAGTCTACATATCTTGAAAAAGCTAGCAATGAAGTAGTGGTGCATTTTTAAATGGAATAATCTAGAAATTTGAAGTAAATTGTATTGAACTTTGAATTAGCAATGTGAGGACATCTATCTTTGTGAGTTTTTTTGTTGAAATTGAAGAATATCAAGAAAGTCTCTTTTTAAATTGAAATCATTATGAGTTTGGAAGTATGAAATGTTGTTGGAAGTCTACATTGCTTGAAAAAACTAGCATTGAAGTAGTGGTGCATTTTTAAATAGTACCATCAATAAATTGGAAGTAAAGCATAATGAACCTTGAATTAACAATGGTAAGAGATGTACCTTTGTGATTTCTTTTTGTTAAAATTGAAAAATGTCAAAAAAGAGCAAGGTGACACATCTCTAGGTCTTATATCTTATAAAAGTTCTCAATGAATCATGAAAATCTTTGAATAAAAAATGAAAATGGCCACACATTTCAAAAATATATCTCAAAGAACTAGTTGAGTTTTGAAATACGACTAAGTATCATAACTAGAAAGGGATAGAGGTGACATACAAGGAGCTTTGCAAGGTTTAGGGTTTTCATGCTCCAGATTCCCTCCTACCCTGACCACTTCTGACCTCCTCTGTACATGTTGATCGCTTCTTCTTCGTGGCTCTATTTTCCACAACAAAATGGGAATAGAAGGGGGGGTGAAATCCCCCTCTTACCGTAATGCCACAACGAATGAATTGGAGAACTCCCAAGTGTGTCGTCCGTCCTTTGAGACACTTTTTCACATGAGAGAACAATACCTACAAGAAGAAATGGATGGAAGCAAGGAATCAAATATGGATGCAAAGTCCTTGCATCCAAAAGAAACTCGGGTGTGTATACATGGAAAATGTATCCCCCAAGCCCCTGTTGCGCCTAGGTACATTATCAAAACCACCAGGATAGGGGAGCATACACATTTCATGAGGGACCATGCCCTCATAGGAAAATTTTTAGGTCTCTGGACCTCAGAAAAGGACCTAGCCCATTGGATCAAGGCGTGGTGGAACCCCAAGGGAGACTATGAGCTCCAACGAAGCTCCAAAGGATTATTTACAGTAATATTATACAACCTGGAGGAAAAGGACCAGATCTTTGAAGGAGGACCGTATTTCTACAACTTTGATGGCCTTTATCTGTGATTCTGGATAGATCGCTTCTTCCCAGAAAAGGAAAAATTTGTGTACGCACCAGTATGTATCCTTCTTTATTTCCTACCTCAAGATTTTTGGTTAGAGGAAATTTTAATGGGAATAGGTAACACCTTGGGCAAATACGTCAAATATTCTGAAGCCACCAAACATGGAAAATACACCTCCTAGGCAAGGATATGTGTCTATATGAACATCTCCAAAGATCTATCAGGCACAATTACCCTAGAATACCAAGATGAGGAATGGTCTCAAACCATAGACTATGAACACATCCCTTTCAGATGTAGAAAATTCCATGAACATGGGCACCTTTTCAGAGACTACCCTCTAAATTCCCCCCTCAAGAAGTAAGCTGAAGAGAAACCAAAGGAATGTTTCATCTAGGTTCAAAATCAAAGAAGAAAATATCAGAAGAATCCCACAACCATGAATGGAAAAAAGAACCTGAATAACAACTCATTTGAAGCCATTAACTGCCTTCCAGGTGCATAAGAGGCGAAAAACCCCCACAAGACTACAGGAAAAGATATCAGCAAGCACCGGGAAGATTAGTCATCATAAGGGCATCAGACCCCAACAAATCAAGCAGACCCACAGACTCACCTAGCCTTAGGAAAAGAACCAGAAAGAGAAGAGGACACAGTCATGGAAATGGATGAGAAGGACCTAGCAGAAATCGACCTAGACAGGCTAGAAGAGGCACTCAAGAAGAAGGATCTCCAAACCTTACCAGACGACCAACTCAGGAAGGTTCACAAGGTATTTATGGATTCATCAGTAGGGGCTACATCCAGGTTGGGGATCAACATAGACCCAAACCTAGATCCAAGAAGACACCCAAAAGAATACAAGCGATAGGACATAAAATCATCTCACCATCTAATAAAGGAGGCAGTAATCTATATGATCAACTTAGGACAGATTCATAGGCTCTCAGAGAGCTCTTTAGCCCACCCATCAAACTATTAACTATGAATATCCTCACCTGGAATATCAGAGGCCTAAATGGAAGATCCAAGAAAAGGATTCTCCAAAATTGCATCAAAATGGAAGACCGTGATATACTCTTGATACAAGAGACAAAATGTGCAGGGCATACTACATAAGATATCCTCAAAAGATGTTGGCACAACTACGAATCCTATCAAATATACTCAAAGGGGGCTTCAAGAGGCCTGACCATCCTATGGAATCCTGCTACAGTCATCCTAGATCAAGGCTTCTCCACTCCAAACACCATCACAACACACTACAAAGCCATAGGTTCGAACAAGGAGGGAATGATCACAAACACTTATGGACTACAGAACAACCAAGACAAATACCTTTTTTTTCAGAACCTGACTTACCTAGGTTCTCTAGTTGAGGGAAAATGATGAATAATAGGGCGCGACTTCAACATGATTCTCATGTTGGAGGATAAAAGAGGGGGAAAAAATGCTTGGAGTAGGACAACGCAAAATTCTAGGAAATCATAAAGAACCTCAGATTGGTAGACAAAGAGAATGGCAATGGTACTTACACCTGGACCAACAAAAGATCAGGTCACCAACAAATAGCTTACAGGCTAGATCACTTTCTGATTTCAGAAACTCTCCTTATGGAAGCCCCCCTAGTAGATTCCAGCATCCTACCGAAGGCAGGCCCGGACCACTGGCCAGTTCAGCTATGGGTCGACACCATTTCCACCCCCAAGTTTAAACCCTTCAGATTTGAAATTTTTTGGCTCGCCCACCCAGAATTCTAGGAGCTAGCCCGTCATTGGTGGAGCACAGCGGAAATATAGAGGGGTAAAAAAATGTATTTCTTCCAACAAAATCTCAAATACTTCAAACAACAGGTGCGCGAATGGAACAAAGAAGTCTTCGGGAACATCTTCCAAGAAAGAAAACTGCTGGAAAAAAAACTAGAGGACCTTCAGGGGAAAAACATTCACTCAGGACACACAATCACTCAATAGCAGGAGGAGAATGAAATCAAAAGGAAACTGGAAGAAAGATACAAGAAGGAATAAGTCTTGTGGAGAAAGAAATATCAGGTTCAATGGCTCAACGAGGGAGAGAAAAACACCAAATTCTTCCATCGGTCCATGATCCACAAACGCCTCATCAATCACATTACCAAGTTGGAAGACCCACAAGGAAACACCTTGTTAACTCATAATGAAATATCCCACGAGTTGTCAGACTTCTACAAGGATCTCCTCTCAGAACCAAAGGTGGACCGTACCTCAGCAATTGAGAGGGTGACGCAAAATATCCCTACTATTATCACCCAGGAATAGAATGAGGCTCTCATGACACCAATAATGAAAGAAGAAGTGGATCATGATATTCATGATCTACCCATAGGCAAGGCTCTAGGCCCAGATGGATTCACCACAAACTTCATCCACTCCTATTGTTCAATGACAAGGGATGAAGTGTGGCAGCTAGTGGATGAATCACGCAGCTCATGCAAAGTTCTTCCAGCACTAAATGCCACTTTCCTCACCCTAATACCAAAATAAGAAAGAGTAACAAACACTAAGAATTTCAGACCCATAGCACTCTGCAATGTGATCTATAAAATCATCTCCAAGGTCATAGCTCTAAGACTCAAGCCAATACTCCCCTTCATCATTTCCAAGGAGAAATCAGGATACGTCGAAGGAAGGAAAATCATGGATAGCATCATACTTCTCCATGAAATCATTCACTTGCTTAAAATCACTTGTACTCCAAGTATGCTTCTAAAACTTGACCTTTCAAAAGATTTTGACAAATTAAGCTGGAAGTACATGAAATCTCTTCTATCGGCTTTTGGTTTCAACAAGGATTGGATCTCTTGGATAATGAACCTCATTTCCTCAACCTTTTTCTCAATCCTCATCAATGGAGTCCCCTCTCAACACTTCTCCCACACAAGAGGAATAAGGCAAGGTGACCCTCTCTCCCCTTTCCTATTTATCATAATGGTTGAGGGCCTAGGAAACTATATCAAGGCTTCAATTAAAAATGGATCCCTCCAAGGCCTCCCTCTTCATGGGTTACAACTGACAGCCTCCCACAACTAATTTGTCGATGACACGTTGCTAATGAACACCCCCACTGCGCAAGAAGCAATTAAACTAAGTTCCATCCTCTTTGATTTCATTGAATCCTCCTGCACCATCGTTAATTTGGCCAAGTCACAGCTCTTCTTTTTTGATACTCCTAAAGAAATCCAACAACACCTTTCTCAACTTCTGAATACCTCTATCTACACTCTGCCCTCTCACTACCTGAGACTCCCTCTTTCTGACTCAACAACCATAAACATATCCTGGAACTCTCTCCTACTCTCCAATTCCAACTGTCTTAGCAATTGGACCTTGCATTCCCTCAACCTTCCAACCATAATCATTCTCTTAAAGTCACTCCTTTAAGCCATCCCTCCTTACCTCTTCTCATCCCTAGCTGCCCCCCTTTCTATCATAAAGAAAATAAGGAATATGCAAAGAAACTTTCTATGGCATGGACATAACCTAGACAAAAAATGGGCCCTAGTCAGTCGGGACAAGGTATGCAAGCCCAAATCTTCAGGTGGGTTGGGCCTCTAGGACCCTGGAAAATTAAATAGCACCATGGGAGAAAGAATTTTGTGGAGATGGCTCAAAACTCTAGCAGAGATCTGGGCCAAACTCTAGAAATGTAAATATTCCCCAAATATGCATCAAAACCATTTTATTAGAATGCAGGAGAAAATTCAAGGCTCCAACATCTGGAATGTAGTCTAGAAAAATCAGCCACTCATACATGAACATGCTTTCTAGGAAGTTTGAAACAACCAGAATGCCCTATTTTGGACAGATTCCTGGAAACAAATGCCACCCCTACAATTGGAATAAAATCTATAATACTATGCAAATCAAATTCAATATCTTTCCACTCTCAAAGTGGTAGATTTGTGGACAGATACCCTCAATAACTCTCCCTGGCGAAGCTGGAAATCAACCCATCAGGAACAGACTGTGACCTGCAGCACTGGAAACAAGAAACATCCCAAAGGTGAATCCATAAAATAATATACCAAGACATTCTCATATGGGGATACAAACCTCATGGTAGCTTCACTCTCAAAGAGGGGTACACTCTATAGGAGAAATTCCAAATTCTTCAAAAAGGCAACATATGGACAACAATATGGAAAACAAAACTCTGGCCCAAAATCTCTACATTCTTCTGGCTTCTACTACAGAACAATATATTAACCCAGAACAATCTTCAAAGATGAGGTTTCATTGGCCCCTTGATTTTCCATCTCTTCCATCTCCAGGTAGAAACCATGGATCACCTCTTAAACAACTGTCCACTCAATGAGGACATATGGAACCAAGCCACTCAACTCATGAGAATAACCAAACAAGTTAAAAACAACATCATAAGCACAATCAGCGATTGGGGTTCTGGTTCCTTCAAAAGTCCTATCCTGAACGTAACCCAACAACCCTTACCAGGCTTCATAGTTTGGCAACTATGGAAAGAGAGGAACAAAATAATCTTTCATTCCTAGCTCTTTCTTCCCACCCTCCTCTGGAAAATGATCTGCTTGCATCTCCAGGAAACTCTTTAGCTACAATTGTGGACCCAAGAAGACTTCCCCACTGATCCAAGTGAGCTCTTGCTCCTCAACTCTTGGGGCTTCTCATTTTTACACTCCACCCATCCTCAACAACCCCCCCTAAATTCAAAATCCTTATTCCCTCTAAGTGGCTTCCCCCCCGTCGGGATTCCATAATGTTAACTTTGATGGCACTTCAAAAGGAAATACAGGACACTTAGGCTATGGAGTGGTCATAAGAAACAGCTTGAGCCATATTCATAGCCTCATTGCAGAAAATCTAGGATGTGACACCAATAATTTAGAATAAATTTGGGGTCTTATCAGAGGAGTGCAAATGGCTCTGGATCAAAACCTCACCTGTCTGATCATTGAACAAGATTCCAAAATCATAATAGAATTGGCAACAAAAATCCTAAATGGAAGATATCCAAGGAAAATCACCTCCTTGGCCCCCTATATAGCTTCCAGGCACTTCTCAAACCCTCTCTAACTCTAACCCCCTCTCACATTCGGTGAAGTGAAAACAAAGTTACAGACAAACTAGCCAATGCAGGGGTTGACTCCACATAGCAGATCATTCTCCACGATTCCAGGTAGTCCCAAAACTTACTCCTCTGGCTCCAATGCAAGGAGCTTGCCCAGTTGGACGAGCCTTACCCAGATGGGGTGTCACCTTTGAATACATAGAAATATTCTAAGTCATAAATGATCATAAGATCAGGAGAGAGGGCGACCGTATTCGTTGGATCACAACGCAGAAGATTGAAAGTCGCGGAGTCCCAACTCGTGAAGGAGATCCCAGGACTATGTTGGCAGCCATTTGGCAATTCTTATCTTTTCCTTATAAGATGCCTACACAAGGGTTTTGAACCCTCAATACTTGTCGCAATTCTTTAAACAAAACGACACTATTATCTTTTGCTTTCACACACCTGCCTTTCGTTTTCATTTTTCACGACTGCAAGCGTGAAAACCTTGAGTTGGAAGTCATGTTGATAGCGTTAAAATCATCTTTGGATTATTACAGATCTTTTTGTTTATGTCGTCATGACTCTTTTACCTCCAACTCACTACTGATCATACATTTATCAAAACACCAAACCTTTACTCACTTTGCATTTGACTTTTGTTAATATGGTTTCATTTTATTAGTTCGCGATGCAATGATATTCTGGTGTCTTTGATTGAATCCTTGATGCAATGGTGATATGATATTTTGTTGTCTTTGATCAAATTCCTTGATGCAATGGTTTCATAGAATGCATTAACTTTGTGATTAATTCCTTGGTGCAATGTTCGATATATAGTGGTTCCTTTCAAACCATACAAATGCTATTGTTGATTTAAACATTTGGATCGAAGTTTTGGTTATGCGATTATGTGATAATCCATTTGACTTTTGGTTTACAATGCTTTGGATTGTGATTTGAATGAAACTATTACCAAGGCGTCGTCGATTGTACATGCCAAGATGAATGTTTTGCATGGTTTCAATTCACTCCACCACCCTCGCACACATAAGCATTAATGTCTACCTTGCACCTCGGGCTACCTCTGCTTGTTTTGGGAAAAACTATGGCAATTAGTCCTGTGTCTACCCTATCAAACATCCTCACCGATTACCCTACTGACTATGTGCTATCTTCTATGGCTCCTGTAGTGCGCATAGAACCCAATGTTGTCCAAACGTTGCTATTATTTTATAACGCCCGAGAGGACCTGGAGAGGAATGGATGGTTAGTTTTCATTCAAAAATTTGAGGGTTTCAACCTCGCAGTCGCTCAACAATTTGCCCTCACATTTGATGGATGCAGGGCCAAATTTGGGGACATCCAACTTGAATTGAACGAGGAATTCCTTAGCTCAGCCACTGGTTTGCTAGCTAAGTGGTAAAAATGGTTTAAGAATTCGAAGGTGGATGAAGTGCCATGGCTGCTCTTGTTTACCTCAAGGAAAATTATTAGTTTTGATAAAGGTATGCTGGTTACAACCCTTAAGTCTAGGTGGGCATGATTTGTTGGCCATTATTAAGAAATTCGTTACTTGTGAAGGTAGATATGGTTTAGTGTTCCTACACCACCTACGGCTGCTTATGAGTTTCATATATTTTCCTTTGAATATGTTGCATTTCCTCCTTCGCAGCTTGTATAAAATGGCCAAACGATTTAAGAGGGAGAAGGCCGACTCCAGCCTCTTCCACCACTGTTTGATTAAAATTATCATAGTCCATCATTTGAGGTTGAGTGGAGACTATTGGGAAGCTTTCTTGTTGAGGAATGGCTTTACCAGTCCTGAATGTGGTCAAGTAGACAAGACTGTGGTCACTGAAACCCTTGTCGGGCCTGTCGTGCCCCCTCTTACACTCTTACCTGTTGTTGAACCCTCGACCTACCCCAACGTTGACCTACCTGACACCTTGCCCGACTCATGTTTAAAAGACAGTGCTAAGCCTGTTAAGAGGCCTGCAAGAAAAAAGGGCAAGGGTAATACCGATGTAAATAACAAAGGTAAGAAGGTTGTGTGTTGGGTATCAAGGTGTGCTCACAATAAGCCTAAACAAAACAGAGACTAGAATCCAATTGTTTTGAGTGAAGATTTGGATTCTAAGATTGAGCGATTTCTAACCAAGGAGTACCCATACTCACATGGCCTTTGTTCTGCCAAGCCCTACGACTACGCATCCAACCTCCCGCTGTGCCTTAAAGATGACCCCAACTTCCTCGGGATCAAATTTGACAGTGGAACCCCTAGAAATTTAAAAGATTACTCACCTGTAATGACTCGGCCTGATCAACCACAGTGCAATGAATGCAACTCATGGCTCGAACGATACTATACAGATGTATCTCTGTTGCAATCTTGAATCAAGTCCTTGGAGGACTGGGTGACTGTGTTAACTAAGGAAAATGATAGACTGCAAGCTAACGATAAGAGGCAAAAGACCACATGCTCTGTCATGTTCAAAAATGTAGAGGTAGCCACTGCCATTGTTAATTCGAAAATAGCCTTATCGAATCGTATCTCTACAACCAAGATATGATATTTCAACAATGATTTTAGAACGATTCTGTTTGTTTTGAATTAGCATAAACGATTTTGTTTTCTTTGAATTAGTAATAAAATATTTGTTTGATAGATCGCATACATTTTTGTTACCATTGGATTAATTTAATACGATTTTGTTTGTAAATGTGACCAACTACAGAATCCTGAGATTCTGTAGCTAGTCATAAAATTTGAATTTCTGTTGATTTTACAGTTAAACACTATCTAAAATCGTTTATTTTTGTGCATCTACAAGTACACATGAATTTCAATGGGATTTGGATCAATACTGATATTTTAGAACATGCTTTTTGTTACACAGTTTTGGGATTATGTTAGTCTTAGGCAGAAATAGGAATCTGGGTGATTGTTCCCATATTTTTTGCAAACAGTTTTTGATAATTTCCACAAGGAATGTTTTATCCTGTGGCCTTTATATACTTATTATTTTTTGTAAACAATCCATCATTGTTGGGAGAACAGAGACTATGGAATGATGATTATATAGACTCGAATGAAAGTGGATTTTTTTGTACGACTTTAGCTTCAATTTATCTTACTTTTGTTCAAGTTTTTTGTGCATTTCAATTTGTAATCAAATTATTGACTACTTTAGATATCAAGATTTGTTATAGGTTGATGCGATGTGATTTAAATTCTATCCATATTTGATGCCTCTTATTTTACTTACATCAATTGTCTTGTTTTAATTTAATGAACAGAAGGTGAACCTTCTTTGTTAAATGAGCAGTTATGTACAAATCTTTGCAGAGGGATTTATCTTGATGTGATTGTTTGTAAATTATGAAATTGTTGTTGCTATATGTCTTATTTGCTCTGTCATTCATATTCAAGAGCGTCGCTGCTTCTTGTTTACGAGAATCTTTTTGCAAAATCTGGTGCAGGTTTCCCCCATCAAACAGCCAGGGATGATTTTAAGGATGGAAAATTATTTTCAAATGTGGAAAGCTTGACGAATCTTACTAATCCTTCATATGCTAACTATAAATGTTTGCCGATATTTTGGTAAAACTATTCAAATTTCTAAAGATCTTATATAGTTTGTATAAAAGTTTGGCTATTTTTAAGGTAAAATAATTTTATCCTATAGAATTTGGGTGAATTATTTTTAGAATAGCGAAACTTTTTTGGGGAAAAACCATGGAAAATTTGCCCATGAGCGAAATTTAGCCCCTAAAATCATCCCCCCAAACAGCTAAATCGAGTATTGTGCATAGGACAAATAGGAAACATTACTTCAGGTCAGTTTGTTATTTGCAATGTAATAGTCGATTAATTTGAGAATTATTTGTAGTTTAGATAGATACATAGTACAGATTATTACTTTTATTGCTCAGTTAGATAGCTGTTGTTTTATTTATTTTTCATAAAAGTTATAAAAATAAAAAATAATAGCTCCACTGTCATAAAACAATTCACAAATGATTTTGCAGATTTCGATCAAAATTTGTATTTTGTAAATACTATATATATAATTGAGATTTAATTGTATTGATAACTGAACATTCAATAAGTAGAATTATTGTTTTATAATATTAGTTAGTAAACTGTATATATATTTTAGATTTGTATATAGTTTGCAATAGTTGTTTTTCACTTAGATTAGTTTCTTTAACTTAGTTTTCTCACTTTCCTAGGACTTAGATCGGCCAACGGAGCCGCTAAACCCATCGGAGTGGATCATTCCAAATGTCTTGGGTTATTTAGACAACCCCGGACTGGATCCACCCCTCCAGTTGATGAGCGGTCAATTTTGTTCCTCAACAAATGACACCAGAGGGAGGGCCTAAAAATTATTTATGGCAAGAGGTGGTCGTAAGACTCCTCCACCACCCAACCACTCACCTATAGTGACAAGAAGTCATTCAAATGACAACATCGTCCCTCAAACATCAACCACATCAAACGATGATCTACGGATCACAGTTGAACCATTAACCCCAAATCCTATAGATGGTGATGTACAAGAGATTGTCTGACAATCTCTCATAAGAACACATAGTGCCTTCGCCCGTTTAAGAAAACCAAATCGACCTTTGTACCAACCATTATATTTCTCTGATATCAGAGAACAAATTGGAGGCACTAACCTCACTTTAAACCCTACAGATCCAACCCTCACTCCTGCTGCAGGAGGATCTGGAATACCACCCTCACCACCTCCATCATCCCCTTCTTCTTCTGGAGAAGACTCTTCTGACGAAGGCAGTTCCTCTTCTCATCCTTCCACACCACCCACACCAATGGACAACCAGAACAATTCTGCCAAACCCTGGCTTGACCAAGATGCAGTATCCATACCCTAGCCTCAGCATCCCTTACCCAAACATCTGGAGAAGTGGCTCCCCAAGTTTGACCCTGACTCTAAACAGATCGCCAAAGATCACATAAAAATGTTTATGTTAT
>SNQJ01S0047602.1:149118-164253 GCA_010110895.2 Picea sitchensis
TCCCACCACCTTGCGCACTATGTGAGAAAGAGGGCCACCAAACCAACAATTTTCCATCACTACCTAAATTACGGAATTTGATCCCCCTCAATCCACCTATCACAACACCCGCCACTACTGCTAGTCCCCCCACTACCACCCAACCTTCCAGTAGTAAAGGGTTGAGAACTAAATATCCTTGTGCTATATGTTCAGAGTATGACCATTACACCCATCATTTCCCATCACTACCATGCTTTCAGCAGACATTAGCGGCTGTACGCCAGAAATTCTAGAACAACCCACGCCCTGCTACGTCCTCTTCAAATATCACTGAAATTTTCTATGTCACCACTTCAGTCAATGAACGTATGATATGCCCTTGCTCTCTCTGCGATTCATTAGCTCATTTTACATACCAGTGTCCTATGATCCTTGAATATAGGCAATGTCAATTGGCCTTGCTTCACCAACCCGCCGAAGCGATCATTGACATTACCTCATCACTTGAGGATCTTCATGTTATTTCTCCCGAGCCCGAGGCACTCCCAACGCCTCCATGGTTCTTAGATGACGTCTCTGAGGATTTACCCCGCAACCCCCCCAACTCCCCTGCTCATTCCCCTACAGACACTCTCCACCCAACCACCACGGGTACCCCTTAGTACTTCAATATATGGTCTATGTCGAGTGAACCCTCACCATCTCCTTGTATCACCCCATCTGCTTCACCATCAGGGGGAAACCAAATTGTTATCGAGGTCACTCCTCACGAACCCTTGTATTCCTGGTGTTTCCACTGTGATGAGGAAATACTGGAAGCACTAAACCACCTAGATTCTCCCTGGGATGCACTACATCACCGTGCACTCTTCTTTCCACAAGAAGCCCTCATGCCTCCTAACCAAAACCCCATTTACGCTGTCGAAACCAAATATTTTATCCCCTCCGGGCCCATAGATTGGTTCAACAATCCCATTCCTACCCTTGATGATTTTGAAGAAGGTAATATGGCCAACATTTCCCCCACCATCAAAATCGACATTTCCATAAAAAATGTCATCGTCGAAGAAATCATCATTGGAGCTGCTTGCACTCCTCAAGAAAACGCCGCATACAAAGCCCTCTTCCAAAAATATAGGGATATTTTCGCCTGGTCATACACAAAAATGCCTGGCCTCGATCCCTCCATTGTCGAACATTGCATCGACACCTGGCCTGACATCACACCAGTTCGCCAGAAACAACGACCACTACACCCATCCAAAGTTGCGGCTATCAAAGCCGAAATTGACAAATTACACGCTGTCGGGTTTATTTATCCCATCACTTATACTTCATGGGTTTCCAACCCTGTACCCATCGACAAAAAATAGGGCACTATCCGCGTTTGCAAAGACTTTCACGATCTCAATAACGCATGTCCTAAAGACAACTTTCCAATGCCTTTCATCGATCAAATTATCGACGACTATGCTGACCACAAGGCTCTCTCCTTTATGGATGGATTCTCTGGCTATAACCAAATTCAAATCCATCCAGCTGATCAGTATAAAATCGCATTCACTACCCCATGGGGTACCTTTGCATATCGTGTCATGCCTTTCTTCTTAAAAAATTTTGGCGCAACTTTCCAGTGGGCGATGACATACATCTTCCATGATCTAGCTAACATCATCCTCGCCTACTTGGACGACCTCACAGATCGATCCAAGAAACGCACCTAGCATATCGATGATTTACACATCATCTTTCAATGGTGTCGTCAGTACAACATCTGCTTGAATCTTCTCAAGTGTGTGTTCTGCGTCACCGCAGGGTGCCTCCTCAGTTTTATTGTTTCCCAAAGAGGTATTACCGTGGACCCCCTCAAATTCCAAGCTATCATCGAAATTCCACCTCCTTGGAATTTACGACAACTTTAGAGTCTACAGGGAAAAGCTAACTTTCTTAGATGCTTTGTTCCTGATTACGCCATATGCGCACACGGTTTCCTCCACTTACTACGTCATGACATCCCTTTTCACTGGGATGACTATTCCCAACAGTCATTTGATGATCTTAAACCAACACTTTCAAATGCACCTTTAATTAGTGCACCTGACTACAATCGTGACTACATTATCTACGTATCAACATCAGCTATATCAGTAGCCGGCGTCCTCGTCCAGCTCAGAGATGACAATCATGAACACATCATTTACTACATTAGTAAGAACCTCTCAAGACCCCCCTTGAAGTATAAACACGAAGAGAAACTTGCTCTTGCAGTTGTCCTTGCAGTCCAGAAACTGTGCCATTATATTCTGCTTCGCACCACAAAAGTCATTGCAGATTCCAACCCTATGGAGTACTTTCTCAGCCGTTGACAAGTTAACGGAAAATTCGCTTGTTGGATCGTTATCCTTCAGGAGTACGACCTCGAGTTCTCAACACCTAAGAGTAAGAAGGCCCTCGTTCTCGCTGAACTTGTCATGACCCTCCCCTTTGACACCACCAGTGCCCCCGTCAACACCAACTTTCCTGACGAACATCTCTTTTACATCGCTTCAGATGATCATTGGTATGGCGACCTTCTTGTCTACCTACGAACTCAAAAATTCGGTAACCATCTATCACAAGATGATCGTCGACGTATTCGCCATCAGGCCCCCCGCTATCTCCTCATTGGAGACATCCTATATCGGTGGGGCATCGACACCATTCCTCGTCGATGCCTGACTATTGATGAGGCCGACAGAGTCTTAAACGACTGCCACAGCGGCGCATGTTTCGGGAATATCCACTGCTCAAAAAATTATCCAAGCAGGTTACTTTTGGCCGACCTTATTTCATGATTGCATTCATGCCATGAAACGATGTGAGCAATGTCAGTTCTATGCCAACAAAGCCTGAGCTCCCCCCACTCTTCTTCACCTTGTCATTACTGCCGGCCCTTTTTGTAAATGGGGCATCAAATTTATGAATTGTAATCCCCCCTCCATCAATGGTCACAAATACATTGTTGTCGCTGTCGATTATTTCACCAAATGGGCCGAAGCTATGCCCACTTTCAACAACACCGCTGACACTGCAGGGTGCTTTTTCTTTAACCATGTCATATCCCGTTTTGGGGTACCACTCCAACTTGTTTCTGACCATGGGAAACACTTCGAGAATGAGATATTCATCGAACTCTCCTCTCGGTTAGGATTCTCTCACGAGTTTTCCTCACCATATTACCCTCAGTCAAATGGACAGGTCGAGGCAGTTAACAAAGTCCTCAAGACCATGTGACAGCGCATGGTTAATAAACATAAAACCAATTGGCATCACATGTTATTTTCTATACTATGGGCTTATCGAATGGTGGTGAAGACTTCTATTGGTTTCACACCGTTCCATCTAGTCCATGGGGTCGAGGAAACTCTTCCCATCGAGTGAGAAATCCCCACCTTACGCACCACAATTGAGCCATTACTTGACACTGCTCCAATGGAGCAGCGCTTGCTGAACTTGGAGTCTTTGGATGAAGATCGTCGATCTTCCTTACAGAACAACGAGGTAGCTAAAAAACGATCCAAAGCTACCTTTGATTGCCATGTCAACCTTCGATCATTCCATGAAGGTGACCTCATCCCGGCTTATGATATCACTCATGATACCTTTGGCCACAGCAAATTCGAATCACTTTGGCATGGCCCTTACATCATCCAACATTGCCTCACCAAAGGCGCATACATCCTGGCCTCCCCCGAAGGCCTCTCTCTCAAGGAACCCGTCAATGGGTTATATCTCAAGAAATTTTACGCTTAAAAGTAGTCATTCTACTTTAGGTTATTTCTTTTTTAGTGTTTTTTAGTCTTTTTCTTCCTCCCCTCTTATCTAAACTATCCTTTGTTCTATTGACAGATGCTTCCTCCACCATCCTATCACATTATTTATGCCAACGGTGCCAGCCGTTGGACACAAAATCTTGCTTCGGCTGCTTGGGCTCTCTACACCCCTTCGCATGACATGCTACATTCAAGCGGCATATGTTTGGGGTCAACCACCAATAACCAAGCTGAATACACTGTAGTCATCGGCCTCTTGTTCGATGCCCAACATCATCATATTCGTCACCTTAGTGTCTTCCTTGACTCTCAACTAGTCGTTCTCTAGCTCAACAATGTGTACCGTGTACGTGATCCGTGCCTCTTTTGCAAATACCTGCAGGTTAGGCTGTTATCTCGACATTTTGATTCCATTACATTTACACATATTCCAAGACAATTGAATCAAACAACATATAAAATAGCTAACATGGTGTTAGATTGGCATATATCACATCAAGCTACACATACATAAACATATCATGAAAACCTGTCATAGCATATATATAGAATAGACACCAGCAAACTCATCCTGAATAGATCCTATCACCTACATCACAGTTGTCCCTGGGTCACTTTTCATCCTGAGCCCCTGGGGAACCTTTCTTCATATCATGGTCAGGTACGCACACGCATTGTCACATTTATCAAATACATTCTCATATCTTTGATTCTCTTCAGATATTGTTCACTTTGGGTATTTGTTTCTCATATTTGCAGGTACTTGCTCCTCATCCCTCGACATCACCCCTTCAGGTATATACTCAGCACTGGCATGTAGTCTTTCCCGTTGTATCGCACTTTCATTTCCAGTCACACCCTCTGATGTTTACCTCTAGGATCTCCCTTCCCAGCTCTGCAGTACCCACGCCTCCATTTGCATCATCGATACTATTACCCGGTAGCATTCTAACCCACATGAGTTGTCCCATTCATAGCACCCTTTGCCACTTTTTGACACTCATGCTGTTATTCATTACCCTTTAGGGATGGGAGTCCTGATAGTCTTTCATCATGTTGCGAATCAACCACATACTTCTTCTCCTCATTTTTCTAAGCTTTCTATATGGACTCCCAAATTATCTCTTTACGGTTCTATTTTTTTACCTGCACCTCCGCAGTATCATGAACCCTTCATTTCATCCACCATTAGTTTTCCCATCTGCGAACCTATCTTCATTTCACCTACCTCATATAGAAACTCACCAATGGAGCCCCCACCCTTCATCAATTTTCCAAGAAAATTCTTTCCTCCCTGGGGCACTCATTTCACACTGGGGCACCCGTTTCCGTATTTGTACATTTTTTTCCCCAAATTATTCGTTATTTATTGTACAAACACCTTTATTTTTAGTCATTTCCTTATCCTTTTTGTCATCGCCATTGGCGACCTACTTCCCTCCTTTTTGGCCAAATGCAACCCATGTCACCCTTGGTTGGAGCATCACTCATCATCTACCCTGGCCGGCATCGTCCACATATTCAGAGTACCCCACAGGTCACTTACCTCTACCCTCTGCAGTTGTTCACTTTGTCCCGCCTCTAGTACAACTCATCCCCGGTCTTGTCGTCCCCTTGACACTCGACCTCATTACACGGTTTCAACCACTTTTTATCTCATACATCCTCCAACCAAGGGTAGTCTTGAGTCTTCTCACTTTTTGACTTCGTCCATGTACCTCTGCCACTTCCTCACCTCAGTAGATTCCACGAAGTCCTTTGCTTCGGGGAGTCGCGTCCCCCTTTTGTCGACATCAACACCATTTTTCCAGAAGGGCGACAGTATCTTGATTCTCATTCTCCATTTAATAAGAGATCTCAGACGGCAGAGGGTGAAACACCATTGCTCCCTGCTGTCATTGGCCCCCATAACATTCGATGCCAAAAATTTCTTTTGTTATGGTGGGTCTTACTTTGCGACTATTGCATTTATTTCTATCATTTTCCGAAGACCTCTGAACTTGGTAGGGCCATCAATTCCCGCATCATCGCCGATACTTATTTCTGCGATCATTGCCTATTATTTAGAGTATGTTCCTTTGCATAATTGTCTTCTTCCTTTATCATTACCGCCCCCAAGGGCGCTGCTGTTGTCTACACCAACACTTCAGTCATCTTTTTTCAGGGTTACATAACACGAGCATGGGGCATGCTCGCCTCGTTTGTACGCAGTTGTATATTTTTATGCACCTTATGGAAGGTCGGGTCCTACCGGTTCCTTTCTCCTCCAAAGGATTGCTCTGAACGATCCCACTATTTCTCTATCTTACAACAACATTCTCAGTAGAAGAAACATTGATGGATTTCAGCTATACGTATGCTCCTAACCTCATCCATCAAGGGGCATATGTTATCACTGAAATTTCGTCAGCACATGGTTACAAGAACTCAGCATCGTCAAACAATAATGAACTCATTCATGGCCAATGAATTAATCTCACATCATTCAAAAAGGGAAAAAAACTATACAAAGTAGTGAAAAATTGAAGAGCGCTTTACAGAAGTTGGGCATGCACGCACATGCGCGAAACAGGAATGTAGTATGCACGCATACGCGGACGATGTGCGGCTGCTGGCGCGAAAATCCGTGCACCTGCTAAACGACGCATTTATTGAAGTGGTTGGCCTCCCAACCACTTATGGATAAGCTCCCAATCTGATTTGACCCTCAAATCTGAGCTGAATCCGAATGGTAGGCTAGTCAAAGACCTAATAATGCCCTAAATGGCCTCTTTTCACACTACAAAGCAGTTACACAAAAGCCCAAAGCAATGCTATAAAAATCCATGAATGCACCTCATTTTCTCAAGGAATTTCAAGTAATGTTATGTTGCCTATATTGTTTTAAGGACTCAATCCTTGACAAGATCACTTTGGCACCATTTCATTGAGAAATCCACCTCTCCATTGAGTGGATTTGCAAGGAGTTCTTTGATCACCATTTTCATTTTTCTTGTTGTAAGGAGAGCAAGCTTGTGAGGGTCCAAGAGCCTTCCCTTGGAGGAAGAAGGGACTCATAGTCCCCTTTCTTCTTGGTGCTTTGATTTCATCAATAGATCAGCCTAAAAACATTGGTGACATGGGTCTTTTTGTGTTTTTTATCTCTATGTCCTTATGCTTATGATTTTCTTTTGTATTAGTTTAATTCTTGCTTATAGTTTTGTTTTTCTTTCTCTAACTCTTTCCTCTACAGCTGTCCTGCCTAGCAGACCCAACTAGGCTTGCAAGCACCCCTTATTTTCTCACCAAGGTGATGAAACGGGTGCAACAAAGGTAAGCCTATGCTGTTTTTAAAGCAGTCAAACACTTCTGATCTTATCTTTTGAAATTTAGGACGGAAATTATTGTCCCTTACCCAGCTGTCAGAAATCTGTTAGTGCAAAAAGAACTAGACGAAAAGAGGGCGAACTGGGTTACCTCCTTACAAGAGTATGACACAGAAATCACCCCAGCACAAATAGTGATAGGCCAAGGGATATGCAAGTTAGTCACTGACGTAGCGGCAGGACAACAAGAAGAAAACAATATGTCAAACCTAGGACATCACAATCAAAATTCAATCTGTTGTGCACAAAACTCTATCAGTCCCTAGTATGACAATATAAAATTCTGTCTTGAACACGGGTCAGCCCCCCGTCACCTGGATCCCACTAAAAGAAGAGCATTAAGATTAAAATTTTCCTCCTTTCAGTTGATTAATGGTATTCTGTTTCGTCAAAATTTTGATGGAGTATTTCTGTTCTAAGACTTTTGCGATTATTGTTTTGTTCAGAGAGTGCTTTCGGATCCATCGCATAGGTTTTATGTTCTTCGACGTTTCGGACCAACCTAGTGTAGTCCATCATCAGGAAATCACTTTTTGATGGAGTACTAAAGCATTGTCTTGAGAAAGATGAAGCAGAGAAGGTCTTACTAGAATTGCATGCAGGAGAAGTTGGTGGGCATTTTGGTGGGGATACCACTGCCCATAAAGTTTTAGGAGAAGGTTATTACTAGCCTAAACTTTTTAGATATGCTCATGTCTTGTGTCGCAAGGGTATTATTTTTCAAAAAGCATCAGGGCGGATATAGAAACCAACCTTTGCTTTGCAACCTGTGTTAGTAGACTCCCCTTTTCAGCAGCGGGGTCTTGATATTATAGGTCCAATCAATCCGCCATCCTCACAGTAGCATAATTTTATCATAACAGCCACAAATTACTTTACCAGGTGGTCTGAAGCTGCCCCCTTAAGAGCTGTAAATACCAATTAGGTAATTGCCTTTTTAAATTCAAATATTATTACTCGTTTTGGTATCTCTGACTATTTAGTATTCGATAACTCTTATTATTTTTCATCTCTTGAGATGAGTGAGTTCACTCTAGAAAAAGGAATTAAATTGAAGTATTCGGCCAGCTAATACCCCCAGGGCAATGGATTGGAAGAATCAACAAATAAGAATCTGATTAAAATCATCAAGAGAACGGTATATGAAAATCACAAAAATTGGCATAATGCACTGTTAAACGCAATCTAGGCTGATAGAGTAACACCGAAAACTATTGTAGTTAACTCTCCCTTCTTTCTCGTCTATGGTAGAGAATAAATTATGCCACCACATATTCTTCTTCCCTCACTACATCTATCACAGAAAATACAAGAAGAGAACTTCCCCCCTTTGGAGAATCGAATTAACGCTTTAATAAAACTAGAAGAGGTAAGGGATCAAGCTAAACGTAAGTTAGATTAGCATCAACTAGTTGTCAAAAGCTGGTTTGATTCCAACTCTGCTTCTGAGGAACTTTGAAGTAGGTGACCTTGTCTTGAAATGGGACAAACCGCATGAGGGAAAGGGAGAGCATACGAAGTTTCAGAACTTATGGCTAGGAATGTTTTTAATTGCTGAGAAATTGGGTCCCATCTCTTTCCGATTATAGAATCTAGAGGGATAGCCAGACACCTATCCGGTGAATGGCCAAGCTCTAAAAAGGTATTTCGCTTGATGACAACCCTGTGTATACTGTGTAAATATTTTTCTTTTGTTTTCTTTTCTTTTGTTGTTTTGGTTTTGATTTTTCTCTTACGCTTATCAGTTTTTGCTTTTGGAAATACACATGCCTACATTATGAACTGTTCAGACAAAGAAAATAGAAAATTCTTTCTCTGAAATGACTACTGAAAAGTTGTCTAAACATCAATTATGATATGCTTCTGATATTTACAACCATGTTAAAGAAAGCCTATTGTTTGAAAGAAGTTTATTGATTCCAATCTATAATTGAAGCCTGTCACGATCATTCATTTTCTTCTTACGTTGTCCCTATTCCTTAAGGGAAAAACTCAGAAGATGTCTCCCTGCTTTCGAAGGTCGGTTTTGTAAACAAACCATATCCGAATCTTAATGAAGGACAATTTAAAAAAATCTTTCAAGGTCTGTAAAAATATGTCTAAAATATCATAATTTTCAACGTCACCCCGCTCAATTATATATCTTTAAAAACTAAACAAATCATTAAAAGAGCTATGGGACGTGCTTGTAAACCCACCGGGATACTGAACAGGTCTGCTAGCAGCAGGTAAATGCATGCATGTTGCCAAGACAACTTCGCTGGGGTACTGAACAGGCCCACTGGCAGCGAAGCAATGTCGGGTACATGAAAATTCGCAAGTATGGAATCTCTTGACCTTAAAATGTCCTTTATTTTGATCTGGAGCTTCTTGGCAGGATAAAAATATCAGAGTGGGTTAAATGGCAACCCGATCGAGGCTATGGAAGCCTACTGGAAGCAGTGGCTCTGTCAATAGTATTGGAGATTTTATCTTTAATATCATGACTCACTTTTATTAAGACTGTTATCAGTTTTCATCTTTTAAATTAACCAGCTGGAATTTTTATGATTGATGATGATGTTTAAACAATTTTCTGGTTGTTTTTGAGCTAGAGTTATTCTCATTATCCTAATCTAGATTTGTTCGTTTGGCAGAGATAACTGCTTCTACCAGTGTGTTACCATTGTTGGCAGCCATTTGGCAATTCTTATCTTTTCCTTATAAGCTGCCTACACAAGGGTTTTGAACCCTCAATACTTGTCGCAATTCTTTAAACAAAACGACACTATTATCTTTTGCTTTCACACACCTGCCTTTCGTTTTCATTTTTCACGACTGCAAGCGTGAAAACCTTGAGTTGGAAGTCATGTTGATAGCGTTAAAATCATCTTTGGATTATTACAGATCTTTTTGTTTATGTCGTCATGACTCTTTTACCTCCAACTCACTACTGATCATACATTTATCAAAACACCAAACCTTTACTCACTTTGCATTTGACTTTTGTTAATATGGTTTCATTTTATAAGTTCATGATGCAATGATATTCTGGTGTCTTTGATTGAATCCTTGATGCAATGGTGATATGATATTTTGTTTTCTTTGATCAAATTCCTTGATGCAATGGTTTCATAGAATGCATTAACTTTGTAATTAAGTCCTTGGTGCAATGTTCGATATATAGTGGTTCCTTTCAAACCATACAAATGCTATTGTTGATTTAAACATTTGGATCGAAGTTTTGGTTATGCGATTATGTGATAATCCATTTGACTTTTGGTTTACAATGGTTTGTATTGTGATTTGAATGAAACTATTACCAAGGCGTTGTCGATTGTACATGCCAACATGAATGTTTTGCATGGTTTCAATTCACTCCACCACCCTCGCACGCATAAGAATTAACGTCTTCCTTGAATCTCGGGCTACCTCTACTTGTTTTGGGAAAAACTATGGGAATTAGTCCTGTGTCTACCCTGTCAAACACCCTCACCGATTACCCTGCTGACTGTGTGCTATCTGCTATGGCTCCTATAGTGCGCATAGAATCCAATGGCATCCAAAGATTGTTGTTATTTGATAACACCCGAGAGGACCTGGAGAGGAATGGATGGTTAGTTTTCATTCAAAAATTTGAGGGTTTCAACCTCGCAGTCGCTCAGCAATTTTCCCTCACATTTGATGGATGCAAGGCCAAAGTTGGGGACATCCAACTCAAATTGAACGAGGAATTCCTCAGCTCAGCCACTGGTTTTCCAGCTAAGGGGCAGAAATTGTTTAAGAATTCGAAGGTGGATGAAGTGCCATGGCCGCTCCTGTTTACCTCAAGGAAAATTATCAGTTGTGACAAAGGTATGCCGATTACAGCCCTTAAGTCTAGGTGGCATGATTTGTTGTCCATTATTAAGAAATTCGTTACTCGCAGAGGTAGATATGGTTTAGTGTTCCTATACCACCTATGACTGCTTATGAGTTTCATAGATTTTCCTTTGAATATGTTGCATTTCCTCCTTCGCAGCTTGCATAAAATGGCCAAATGATTTAAGAGGGAGAAGGTTGACTCCAGCCTCTTCCACCACTGTTTGATTAAAATTATCATATTCCATCATTTGAGGTTGAGTGGAGACTGTTGGGAAGCTTTCTTGTTGAGGAATGGCTTTACCGGTCCTGAATGTGGTCAAGTGGACAAGACTGTGGTCACCGAAACCCTTGTTGGGCCTATCGTGCCCCCTTCTACACTCTTACCTGCTGTTGAACCCTCGACCTACCCCAACGTTGACATACCTGACACCCTGCCTGACTCATGTTTAAAAGATAGTGATAAGCCTGTTAAGAGGCCTGGAAGAAAAAAGGGCAAGGGTAATACCGATGCCAATAGAAAAGGTAAGAAGGTTGTGTGTTGGGTATCAAGGTGTGCTCGCAATAAGCCTAAGCAAAACACATACCAGAAGCCAATTGTTTTGAGTGAAGATTCTGATTCTGAGATTGAGTGATTTTTGACCAAGGAGTACCCATACTCACGCGGCCTTTGTTCTGTCAAGCCCTATGACTACGTATCCAACCTCCCACTGTGCCTCAAAGATGACCCCAACTTCCCTGGGATCAAGTTTGACAGCGAAACCCCTGGTAATTTAAAAGATTCCTCACCTATAATGACTCGTCCTGATCAACCACAGTGCAATGAATGCAACTCATGGCTCAAATGATACTATACATATGTCCCTCTGTTGCAATCCCGAATCAAGTCCTTGGAGGACTAGGTGACTGTGTTAACTAAGGAAAATGATAGACTGCAAGCTAACGATAAGAGGCAAAAGACCACAGGCTCTGTCATGTTCAAAAATGTAGAGGCATCCATTGCCATTGTTAATTAAAAAATAGCCGGATCGAATCGTATCTCTATAGCCAAGGTATGATATTTCAACAATGATTTTAGAATGATTCTGTTTGTTTTGAATTAGCATAAACGATTCTGTTTGTTTTGAATTAGCATAAACGATTTTGTTTTCTTTGAATTAGTAATAAAGGATTTGTTTGATAGATCAAACGTTTATGTTACCATTGGATTAATTTAATACGATTTTGTTTGTAAATATGACCAGCTACGGAATCGTGAGATTCTGTAGCTAGTCATAAAATTTGAATTTCTATTGATTTTATAGTTAAACACTATCTAAAATCGTTTATTTTTGTGCATCTACGGGTACACACGAATTTCAATGGGAGTTGGATCGATAATGGCATTTTAGAACATGCTTTTTGTTACACAGTTTTGGGATTAGGTTGTTAGTCTTAGGCAGAAATAGGAATCTGGGAGATTGTTCCCATATTTTTTGCAAACAGTTTTTGATAATTTCCACAAGGAATGTTTTATCTTATGGCCTTTATATACTTATTATTTTTTGTAAACAATCCATCACTGTTGGGAGAACAGAGACTATGGACTGATGATTATACAGACTCGAATGAAAGCGTATTTTTTGTATGGCTTTAGCTTCAATTTATCTTACTTTCGTTCAAGTTTTTTGTGCATTTCAATTTGTAATCAAATTATTGACTACTTTAGATATCAATATTTATTACAAGTTGATGCGGTGTGATTTAAATTATATCCATATTTGATGCCTCTTATTTTACTTACAACAATTGTCCTGTTTTAATTTAATGAACATAAGGTTAACCTTCTTTGTTAAATGAGCAGTTATGTACAAATCTTTGCAGAGGGATTTATCTTGATGTGATTGTTTGTAAATTATGAAATTGTTGTTGCTATATGTCTTGTTTGTTCTTTCATTCGTATTCAAGAGTGTCGCTGCTTCCTGTTTATGATAAGCTTTTTGAAAAATCTGGTGCAGGTTTCCCCCATCAAACAACTAAATCGAGTACTGTGCACAGGACAAATAGGAAACGTTACTTCAGGTCAGTTTGTTATTTGCAATTTAGTAGTCAATTAATTTGAGAATTCTCTGTAGTTTAGATAGATATATAGTACAGATTATTACTTTTATTGCTCATAGATAACTGTTGTTTTATTTCTTTTTCATAAAAGTTATAAAAATAAAAAATAATAGCTCCGCTGTCATAAAACAATTCACAAATGATTTTGCAGATTTCAATCAAAATTTGTATTTTGTAAATACTGTATATATAATTGAGATTTAATTGTATTGATAACTGAACATTCAATAAGTAGAATTATTGTTTTATAATATTAGTTAGTAAACTGTATATATATTTTAGATTTGTATATAGTTTGCATTAGTTGTTTTTCACTTAGATTAGTTTCTTTAACTTAGTTTTCTCACTTTCCTAGGACTTAGATCGGCCAACGGATCCACTAAACCCGTTGGAGTGGATCATTCCAAATGGCTTGGGTTATTTAGACAACCCCGGACTAGATCCACCCCTCCAGTTGACGAGCGATCAATTTCGACCGTCAACAGACCGTTGGATCCGAAAGCGACAAGTCAGGGTTCAGGTTTTGGGAGCTCGGGAAGAATCAACTTTCAAAATCCTGAAACACGAAGCCTTGATTCACGAAGGGAAGTTCAGAACCGATGGATCACGGAGATTTTTTGACCGTTGATATGGCAAGCGAAGAGTTGGGGTTCAGGTTTTGGAAGATCAGGGCGTGTTGACTTCCAAAGTCCAGATATTGCGAAGTCCCGACTTTTGAAGTCCCGATTTGCGAAGGTTTTGGAAAGCGGGGAATCAAAGTTCGGGTTTTGGAAGAACATAGTTGAGCGTTCTTTTAACTTCGCGAAAAGAGTAGTCCAAAAGCACTAAGAAAGGGAGGGGCTAGCACCCACTAAGCTCATAGGTTGGGAAAGTATGAGGAGAGAACCCGCGAAGTCCGAGTTCAAAAGGATCGTGGACCGTTGTTAGTCTCGAAGAATTTTTCGTATTGTCTATGTAATTATGTCACTAACAATTCTACCCTCAACAACAGACATTCCTGTGTGCACTGTAGGAATTTTTGTAAGCTTACAATTGACATTAATATAAAGATCCACTTTTATTTTAAAAAGAAGAAGAAAAAAAAAATCTCAAAAAAAAATAATCTTTTATAATTTTAAAAATATATATTTGATAATTTTAACTTGCTTAAATATCATATAATAGATAATATTTATTAAATAAAAATTAAACTAATTTTTAACATCTCAAAAATACACATATTATGTCATATATTTACTATATTATATGTTTATTGAATCCAAAAATCTTAAAAAAAAATTAAAAGTAAATTATACAAATTGTTTTTCCTATTAAAATATATAAGATAACATGTCATGACACATATAATATCCCATTACAAATTACAAATGGGATAAATTACAGATATCCCATGTAATACATCTTAACCATCTTAACCAAGAATAAAAAATTAATATCTTAACACTTCTCATGATAGCCATAATTGTCTCCTAAAACATAGCTATGAATTCATATTCATCAAACATTAACTAACCTATAAATTGGTTAATATAGGTGGTTTAATGGTAGTAGTATTTACTCTCAACAAATTTTTTACATAAGATGTCCTCACATCATCCATGCATTTCAAATTCCTGATTCTTAACATAGTTGTGAAATATATGGTTTTCAATTCGTAGGAATCCATTCATTTTAAATTTCTAATTCGTTAACATAGTCGTGAAATATTAGTTGTGAAATATATAGTTTTCAATTTATAGGAATTTGAAATGAAGTTGTTCAATTTTCAATAGAAATAAAACTATCATATTTCTTAAATAGGTGAATGAAAATGTTTAAGTAATTTGAGGAAAGTTTTCATATTGATGTTGTTAATTGGAACCATGAAAATATTGCAATTAAAATGATATTAAACCTCACTAAGCTCCATCTAACAATCTCCTTTGTTCTAGGTGATTACATTGTATTCTTAACTTGAGGAAAAGCAAACAAGGCAATTTAGTTTTTGATGAGAAATTTTTTTTTCCAAAATAATTTATTTGTAATAAGTTTAATTT
>SNQJ01S0047602.1:164263-178257 GCA_010110895.2 Picea sitchensis
ATGGATATAGTGTCAATTTATGATCGATTTTTTTAATTTTTGGAAGTCTCTCTTCGTTCAAGATGGAAATGAAGGTTACAGGTGGTGAGCGAGTGGAGACTAAGGGCCAGTGCATGCATTCCATTTGATGAAAATTATGAAATTCAAAGACATGTATAGTGCTAACATAATAATACAATTGATTGATCTAGATGGTGTAGAGTATGGAGGAAACCCAATTTACCTTCATTCTAAATTTTTGAAAATCTGAATTTTACACGAGGCAATGCTATCAGAACATTGGTTATGATAAATTTTGACCAATTAAAATCCTTGTAACAAATACTCACAGTATGGAGGAGTGCATTAAATTTACTCAGCATGCAGGATCAAATTAAATTTATTCAATTCATGTATCTTTGCGAAGCAAACAAGTGACTTTGTTTTTCAAGTGTGAATGATGTCATGGATATTTTGATGATGATGATGATGATTAACATCCATTAAGACCGAATTGGTCTATCAGACCTTAAGAGGGTAAGTGATTACTTGCAATTCTTTAGGGTAAGTGATCACTCTTGTAAAAGCATATCATTCCACTATCAAGATTGAGGAAAAGATGAAGTTGAAAGGGCATTTCTTGACCAAACCAATTGTTCAACCTATCAAAACGAAATATTATGTCATTGTTGAATTTGGTAAATTCAAATAATCTACTCAAACTATTTCACAAAAAATAGGTGGGAAGAAGTTCTTCAAGAAAGGAAGATGCAATATCCAACCTCCTATACAAAAAATAATGTGACTATCATAGTTCATCTTGGCATGATGCATTTGAATGAAAATATTATAGGACATTCTGAACAAAGACGTCTATGTCCAATCCAGATCCAACTACAACAAATGTGGATATACATATCATGGAATTCAATCCAAAATCATCAACTCTATTGGCGTTGACTTCAAAAATCCCATCAAATTTGACCATGGTCGATAAAGAAGAAAGTGAATGACTATTCCATACATAGTTATGGGCGAAATACAACCCGTTACATCTAATGGTGGACAATTTCAATCAAAAAAACTTTTTCTTTAAAGACCTTATGAATAAATTGGGTCTTGTTACTACTCCACTTATGCATCCTTACAACATCAATTAGATGAAAGATGGACAAGAACTTAGAATCACCTGACAATGCAATATTTCCTACATTATCAAGACTTTTAAGGATGAAGTGATTTGTGACATAGCACCACTCTCAATAGTTGATGTGTTATTTGGAAAACCATACGTATCAGATAGACATGACAATTACCAGTCTAAACCACAGAAAGTGATTTTCAATATCAAAGATTAGTGGTATGGAATTTCTAATTGTCAAGCTAAGTCAACAATATCTATAGTTTCAAAAAAAGAAGTCAGAAATATTATCAACCGTGCTTAGAAATTCATGTTGTTAATGATTAAACCTTAGTGTTTTGAGAAGATCATAGTAACTAGTCAAGTCTCCACTCACTAGAACTCATGAAAAAAAAAACAAGTCGATAGAGTACTTGAATAATACAAGGAAATACTCAAATATATAACTTGAGTACCATTATATTTTGAAGTAAAATGGCCCATAGATCTTGTTCATGGCTCTTCATCACCCAATGCATTTGTTTACTCAATTTCTATTTTAGAGAATAAATAAATCCGTAGAAAAATTCAAGCATTGATCCACAAAGGGAACATTTGACCTAGTTCCTCTCCTTGTGGAAGTCCAATGGTCTTAGCTCTTAAGAAATATGGAACATGACACATGTGCATTAAAAACAAGGATCTCAATAAAATCTTAGTAAATAATTAATATCATCTTCCTAGAATAGAAAATCTACTTCATTATTTGAAAGATTCTAAATCATTTAACAAACTCAACCTCAAGTTAGTATGTCATCAAATCTCTATAGATTCCTCAGATGTATGAAAAAATACTTCCAAAACTAAGGGAGGCTTGCTTAAATTCATAGTCATGCCTTTTGGCCACATCAATGCACTTGAATATTTCATGAGGTATATGAATGACCTTCTTAGATCTTTTGCAGGCAATTGTGTATTTGTTTATTCAAATGACATCCTCATTTTTAGTAGATTATGGGATAAGAGTTTACAACACATTCGACAAGTGCTTAACCCTCTCGGATAACATAAAATTTGCATGAAGTTGAAGAAGTGTTTTTTTTTACAATGAAGAGTATCAATACTTGGGCTATTTGATCAAATCTAAAGGAATTCAAGTTGACCTAGAAAATATTTGAATCATCAAGAATTGGTCCGATTTGAGAAGCAATCATGAACTAAGGAGTTTCATTGGTTTAGTAATTTTTTATCGCATATTTGTGTTAAGATTCAACCACATTTCATGGTTGATGAATCAATTGATTGAAGGAGGTGGAAATACAACATTGAAATGGGAAATAACACAATAATAAGCTTTTGAAGAGCTTAAGGAAAAACTTTGTATAACTCCACTACTCATGCTACTTAATTTACATTGGCCATTTGAAATTGAGACTAATGCTTCAGATTATTCTATGTGCATAATGATCACTTAAGTAGGTCACCTAATAGCATTCTATTAAAAAAATCAAGTGATATTGTTTGTAAGTACTTGTCTTACGAAAGGTAATTGTATGACATTACACAAGAAATTAAGCAATCAAGACATTACTTTAAAGGTTAAAAATGATCATTCATATAAAAAAAAACCTATACTGTTCACTCCTTCATAGTATAATTTACAAACTATAGAACAACTCAATTGAATTAGTTACCTATAGTAATTTTAGTTGGTGATTAAGCATTCGAAAGGAAAATCCAATGCACCAGTTGATTGTCTTAGCCAACCACCAATAATTTCCCTTTTTAGTGTTAAGTATGCATGGATATGATACCATTACTTGGCCTCAATTGTATGAATATGGAACTAATTTATCCTCGGTGTATTGACTAATCCAGATAGGCAACTTGATTGACATCCACTACCGCTTGAAGGACAACTTTCTTTATAAGTTAGGACAAGTTTGTGTACATATAGGTGAGTAGTGGCATAAGCTTATACAGGATGCACACTACATCAAAACAATAGGTCACTTTGGAGTATCAAAGACTCTTATGGTAATATAGAAGTATTTCTATAGAATTCACTCAAGTTGAATGTTGACAAATATATCAAGTCATGTGTGGTTTGTTCCATCAACAAGCCACCAAATCCATGATAGAGTTTGTATACACCCTTTCCTATTCTGTATTGATCGTTGGAATCCATTTGTATGGATTTATTTAATACATATCCTGTCACCAAGAACCAACATGATGCAATTGTAGTAGTTGTTAATAGATTTTCTGAACTGGTTATCCTTACACCTAGTTACAAGAAGACTACAATTTCTTAGAAAGCTACTCAAATCTTCTTTGAGCGTGTTTGGAAGAACTATGGTCTACCATATTCAATCATCACCAATCATGACTCGATATTTGTTATCACATTTTGGAAAACAATCTATTAGCAAATAGACACACAACTATTTATGTCGGAAACATTCCATCCTCACAAATATGGATAGACTGAAGTTGTAAATCACATTGTGGTATAATTGCTTCATATGCACAATGAAAATCATCACAGAACATGGGATGATATTTTCTGATATATCCAACATATTTATGACTGAGCTCAACATAGGTCAATCGACAAGAGTCTATTTGAAGTCTATTATTGATTTTATCCCTTAGAGTTTATTGACTTAGTAAATCGAATGACTATTTCTTTTGACACAGACCATGAACAAAATCAAATAAATAAGGAACTCAATTTCAAAGATAAGGTCTGTGAGATTCAAAAACAAAAAAAAATAGATGTTGCATCGAGGTAGTGAAAAAGCTAAAGCTTGACATTACAAGCATCATATTCCTCATTCATTCCAAATCGGGGATCAATTCTAGTTACATATGAAGAAATAGAGGTACAATGGCCCATATAGGAAGATGAAGTCTTTGTGATATGGTCCTTATACCATGCTTTAGAAAATTGGGGAAAATTCCGTTAATCTTAGCATTTTTCCATACTTAAGATTACATCCAATATTCAATATGGATTTTTTTTTAACCTATTTTCGATCATTCCTAGAATAGAATAATTTATAGCTTAAAGATCCAAAAGAAATCCACCTAGATGTTCAAGATCCACTTGAAATCGACACTATTTTTGGACAGTAAGCGTGCCACACAAGGATGTTAACAATTCCCTTATTTCAACTGGGTAAAGAAGGACAAATCCCATCACAAGGAAAGTGGTACAATACCATTGTGTTGGATCAATTTTTTTCTCATATACATAAGTGGGAAATGGTCCCCCTCATCTACATAAGTGAGAAATGGTGACCATTTCCAACTAAGGGGGAATGCTTGATCCATTCAAAGACTTTATTGGAATCCATCGATTATTACCTACTCTCAATCAATTGTTTGGTTGAAACTTATGATTGAATCCCCACAATCGATCCTTGAATCAATTGAATCACACATTCCTTGACTGAGTCAACTCATGCATTCTTCGATGAGTATTTTCGATTATCCTACATGTCTAATGTCAAGGATGACTCAACACATGTCATAAAACATCATAGCCCCAAGGGTTATCTCAAGTGGTTATGAGCTAGATGTGAAGTTATCCCTAACAGAGGACAATCACATGTTCGAATAGCATGTTCTCCCTTGGGGTTAGGCCCCATAATCAGGGCCAATGGTTTACCTCGTTTACCATCCACAAAGTGGGGAAGTACTTAGGGGTTTCTTGCGAGGTATTCAATCAGAAAACATGTCAGACAACATCATGAGTATTCAATAAAGACTGGACAAGCACCATTGGCCTAGCATCATATGTCTCTTTTGTTGAAGTTTTACTTATACAACTAGCAGTTATGATTATTATTTATTATTATGATCATTTACCACATTAACTACATAAATAATATCTCTGAAAGAGAGGCAATCACATAAACAATAGAGAAACACAAATTATCCTGGGAAACCCTCATGGGGGAGAAAACCCAACAAAAACTTCCTCAATATAGATATACCAAAGACCAAATAGAAGATCCTCCTCTACTCCTTAACTTGGAAGAGTATCACACCACTTAACCAAGAAATACCAAGAGATAGACCAAAACCCTCCTTGACGTCACCCCCAATTGTAGTAGCTACTCCTCCAAGAATTTTTCACTTCTTCATAGTTGCAGAGCTAGTGTGGTGAGTGTGTCCAAATGAGGTGTTGGCCTCTCTAATAAATAGTGGTCTGGCCAACCTTTAATTAGGTCTGGGTCGACCTGTCACTTTACCCTCTAAATTTACATTTAACTGTCAAGGCACAATAGGGCCGACTTTTACTAAGGCACAATAGGGACTAATTAAATATAATATAATAATATTATTCAACTCTCTCTCGGGTACAATATTCTTCTAAGTTACAATATTTCAAAACTCCCCATTAACAAGAAGGGTATTCTAATGACAACATTAATAACAATTGACTGGACTCAATACATCATCAAGAGGAGGGGACATCATCATCAACATCGGGAACATTGTCGATCATATCTATAGGTCATAGAAATTTTTTCTCATCATCAACATTAGTATAAAATGAACATCAGCATCACTTGTAGCACGAATCTAGAGTAACAACATCATCAAAAACAGTATGAAGCTTGAACATCAACATCAACAACATGAATCTAGAACATCAATATCAACAAAACAGAGCTGGAAGATCAACATCATCAACAACTATATGTGGCAACAAAATGAGGCATGTGCATCAACCACAACATTTTTTGTACTCTGACAGAACGTTCTTACCAGAACATCGAGATCTTCCCAAGAATCATAATATTCCCTAGGATATAAAATACTAACAAGCTACCATGTGGTACTCTGACATACCATCCTTATCGGACCTTCAGGATCTACCCAAGATTCATAAGATTCCCTAGGATATAAAATCCTAATTCAACTACCACTACTAACCACAACTGGCATATACATGCATAGGTACTTTGATAGACCATACTTACTGTCCTTAGGGATCTTCCCAGGGATGATAAGTCCCCTAGGATATAAAATACTAACTGAGCTACCTATTCTTGATCAAGATACCATAGTATCATCAACATCACTCCCCCTTTCAAGGGAGGTCCTTTCGAAAAACACCAAGCTTGCCTTGGAATTACTTAAAATTCCCATGAGACCAAGGCTTACTCAACACATCTACAACCTTCTCATCTGTGCCAACATATTGGAGCATTAAAAATCCCTTCTGCACCATGTCACGAATGTAGTGATACCATATCTCTATGTGCTTCATCTTATCATGGAACACTGGGTTCTATGCCATCTTTATGCAACTATGGTTATCACATAAAATCATGGTATCTTCCATCTCCAGATTGAATAGACTTGTCAACAACTTATTAAGCTATATAGCTTCACAACTGGTGGAACATGTTGCAATGTACTCCACTTTTGTCATGCTGAGACTAATACTAAATTACTTCCTGATTTTCCAGGAAGTCATGACTGACCCCAAACATTAACAACATCCTGAAGTTCTTTTTCTGTCTAGATCACTTCCATCCCAATCTGAATTAGTATGTCCATACAATCTGAAGTCACAATCTCTAGTAAAATATAGGTCATATCCCAACGTACCCTTAAGGTATATCATCATCTACAAGGTGAACATGTCTGGACTCCACCAGATATTGACTCAAAGTGTTCATAGAAAAACATATATATGGTTTGGTATTCTTCGGTTACATCAACGAATCAATCATCTATCTGTATAGAGTAACATCAACTATTTCTGACAAAGTATCATCCAATAACTTGGATTTGTCTCCATAGGAGTGGACATGGCTCTATAGTCCATCATGTCGAATCTATTCATAATTTCCACAACATACTTTCCTTGACTAAGGAAAATATCTTCTAGGCTCTGTCATACTTCAAGACCTACGAAATAGCACATCGAGCCTAGGTCCTCATTTCAAATTCAGTGACAAGCTTCTTCTTACAATATTTGATGACATTTTCTTCATCTGTCAAGAATAAGTCATCCACATATAGTAGCAATATAATTGGTCCATCATTCTCAATCTTGAAGTAAAGGTTTGGATAATATTTACTCTTGGTAAATCCCAAGCTCATCAGAAAACTATCAATATTGCCATACCAAGCTCTTGGATCTTGCTTTAACTTGCATACATGAGTCTTCATGTTTTGTATTTCGAAACCCAATTTTCAAATCACATTGCACCAACCTGGTATGCTTGCTTAGTTGAAACTGAATTTTCATAATCATGTGTTGGTTCTATGTACTTTCTGCAAATCACTATTTCTCTCACTACCTGAGAGTATTTCCTTTACATTTTCTACAAGTGTTCCTTCTAGAACTGGGACTTTGCACCTGTAACTGTTATTTCTGAAGTTGAGAATGATTGTTCTATTTTCACTGCAGCTACTGAACTCTGAGAGTAGCTCCTCTATTGTATCATGGAAATAGGAAGGTATATTTTCTTCTTTCATGGAGGCAACTCAATCTCAAATATAGTGACTGCTCCCATTGAATCTCATATTGTATCATAATCATGGTTGTCCTAGTTGTCTTCACGAAACTTGAATTATTTCTTCGATTACTAGAGAAAGTGTATCATCATAGTCTTATCCCTCTTGCTGGGAGAATCCTCTGGACACAAATCAGGATTTGTACATCTTTATATTGTTATCTGCAACATGCTTGATCTATTAGATCAATATTGGAAGTCACCACTAACTTCCCTTCTGGTCTCAAGGAAAAATATATATCCCAATCCTTTTGACTGGTTTCCTCCTCTGTCACTGAAACGAGGGAATCTTCTCAAGAGATTTCATGTCTCCTAGAGGTCTCTGAAGCTATGATCTAGTATTCTCAACTCATGGCATATGTTTGTCAATACTGAAATATGTCTTTTTTCCCCATAGGATCCTTTATTTACTCTAAGTCTTGATTTCTTCTGAGTCTACAAAAACTTCATAGTCTCTATAGAATATACTTGGTGTTGAATACCATGTCTTAATATGAAAATTTGAGTTAGACTTCAAACGAATTTTGCTTTTTTTCAAGTTGTCTTCATTATCCATTAACCAAGTCTACTGTGAGTTCTATTCTAATGTTCGGTCATATTTGGAACCTTATGCTCCTTACAATCAATATCCATATGAGATACTCTGTATCTCAAAAGTAGCTTCTTCTTCATCTTCTTTGGCACATGGATTTATACAGTCATGTATACAACTTGGATAGTATTCTCCATGTCTCTTCTAATATGTTGGCTCATGCAACCATGACTATAGCTTCCTCAGGGTTACCACCCATGACCTTCCCGAAACAAGAACAACAAGAGAGAAACAAGTTACAACATACAAGAATAATACTCTTTATAATAATAATAAAACAATATCGAGAAGAATCGTTATAGTAGTTCATTTTGAGCTATCACTTGTGACCTACCTAAAACAAGGGTAAAAAGTAAGAAATACAATAATAAGGAATGAGAGAAACCCTCTTCTAGTATTGTGATCAATCATTCCTCCATGGTAACCTGGAAACAAACCACGAAGTTTCTCTTGGAGGAGATGTTATTTATCTATAGTAAATGATTACAATAGACATTTATCTCAATAGTTCTCACATGCTACCAAGTATTTAATAATAAAACTTTTCAAAGATGGCTATCACAACTATAGTTTTTAGCAGTTATCAAAATTGATATGTGTAAATTTGAATCTTATCAATTTAATCAATCAAACTTGGAACATGGAGTCTTGTCCTCAAGAATGACTATGTTTCTTTTATTCTGAGTCTCCTTCACTCAATATGACAAGTATTTTCTTCAACCTATCCTCTGTACTAAGATAATATGATTTCTTGATAGAAAACTAAGTTAGGGAATAAACTCTATAATCTCAACTTTAATCAATCTAATACTTTGACTTTAATTTTGACCAATGGTTAGTATGATAACTTCAACACATCTAAATGCAACTTGGATATTCATAATATTACAATAATTACATAACAAGTAGTGGCATATCAAAGTAATCGAACCTGGGGTGCATTGATCCAGAAAGGATCTAGAGAAGACTAAGGACAACTCAGAATTAGCAGAAGCAACTCAGGAAGCTCAGAATGGCCACAACAGATAGAGAAAGCGAAAAAATTCAAAGTCCTAGAAACTCAGCGAAATTGGCATCATCAAGAGGAGTGTGTCGTAAGATTTCCAACGACGTAAATGTCTCGTCAAATGGAGTTACGGATCGAAAGATATTCACGGTCAAATTTTTGGTCAACCTAGCCCAATCAGCAAGGGATGAGTTAGCATCTATACTGTTGACATCAATACAGATGATGTCAACATCTGTAAAATATACATGGCACATGTAGAAGGTGACATGTGTCATGATGATGCCAACATGGTGACGTGGTAGCACCAGAGGTTGCCACATGTCACTCATTTTTCGCATTTTCAGGTCAATGCATGGACCAATGAAAAAGTGCCATGTGGTAGTTTGTACAACCACATGGAAGATCGTACAATGATGTGGTAGTCTGATGTGGCAGCTAATGTGGAAAGTGATGTGGTTACTGACTGTGTAGGTGATTGTCATGGCCCAATGGTTGGATTCCACGTGGCCTAGTCATGGGCTTCCATGTGGTAGTGGGAAAATACCCAATGAGGGCCCGAAAACCGAATTTCAAAAATAAAAAAAGGCAGGCCCGCCAGATCTTCCAGCCAAACGATACACTTTGAAAAATCTAAAGCACACTCCTAAGTTGGAGAAGTTCCATTCCACATATATTTATATGTTATAACTATAAACCAAAAGGGGAGGCCCACGGGCTTGACCCTAGAACCTCCCCCTATACAAATGCCTTAACTATAACATCCGCCATCATTGGGCCAACATACTACATTGTG
This sequence comes from Picea sitchensis, assembly GCA_010110895.2. Taxonomy (NCBI): domain Eukaryota; kingdom Viridiplantae; phylum Streptophyta; class Pinopsida; order Pinales; family Pinaceae; genus Picea; species Picea sitchensis. Next base: position 174,299 of record SNQJ01S0047602.1, read on the forward strand.
TAGTATGTGCCAATTTTTGTTTATAATTTGAGTTTGCCCATGGACAAATGGAGGAGGGCATGCAACGATATGACCGGGAACGAAAACCGAGATGCAGTACAAATAATAAAAGAAGAGAGCAGGCACAAAAACCTAGACGAGATTTCTCAAGGGCATGGGAGTTCTAGAGTCATATTGAGGCGTGGAGACAATCATTTTTGGGTAATTTTATGCCACGAATTCAATGGTGTTGTCTATTTTCTGATCTGAGAAAATCTCCTGCAACTTAATTCCAAAATGAGGCATACTTATGTATTTTTCCAAATTCTTTTGTTGAGTTAATAAAGAGGCCTACCCATTTCAGAGCAGGACACAGAGACATATTCCACCAGGGAGGAACTCCTTTATCAAGTTTTTGTTTTCATATTTGATGCTTATGTCTCTTCATTATTGATCTTTTCCTTCTTTAATGGAGCACTTTAATTTATGCTCATTTAATAAAATTATTTATAAATCACTTCGATGAAAAGATCTGGGATCATGTTGGTATTAGAGCAGTCATCTTTGAATTGAATTGTTGAGTGTGAATTTTTACTAGGGCCAAGCATAAGTATGGTGAAGAAACTCTTAAGACTTACAATCCAGAAGTTGTTCATGCATCCTAAAGGAATAAAATGGTAGAAGAGAAAAAACATGATGAACAGGAGAAAAACTTCCATATGTTCTTTTATCGCATGTCAGAGATGGTCAAACGAATTCATGGGGACTATGAGAAGAGGATGAAAAATAAAGGGAAGAAAAAGGAAGCACAAGTTGATGATAATGCTTCAATAAATCAAGGGGTTGGAGGAGACCCTTTTGAGCCTCCATATTCACCATCAAGTTCTATCTCTTCTTTCTCTGAGCATTCTCATCATTCTCATCATTCTAGACATAAAGCTTATTTTAAGAAACCATTATTAAAGCTTGATGTAAAATTTTCTTTACCTATGTTTAATGGAGATGCTAATCTTGAAAATCTAGATAATTGGATCTAACAGGTTGAAGTATATTGTCGTGTTCAACAGATTGATGAAGAGGAAGTTAAAGTGCAATTGGTTTCTCTTCAATTGGAAGACACCTCTCTCATATGGTGGGATAGAAAACTTCAGGACATAAGTAAGTGTGGTAATCTTCTTTCCTCATGGTCGAAATTTAAATCAGCGATAAGGAAACAATTTTATCCATTGGGTTATTTACATAAAGCAATGATGGAATGGCAAACTTTAAGACAAAGTAAAGGTCAAACTGTACAAAGTTTCATGAAATAATTTAGGAAGAAATATCTTGCACTAAACATTCCCTTGGGTTCTTATTCAACTTTAATGAAGTATATTGACTCACTTTACAGTTATATTCATCATACTTTGCTATTGTTTAACCCCACCAGTCTTGATGAAGTTTGTGTGCAATCCACTCACCTTGAGAATAGGGGAAAGCATGTTCAAGAAGATCCCACAAAGAAACCTTGCAATATCCCACAAAAGTTGTTTAAGAAGTTTATAAGGAAGGATAAGAAGAAATCCATTGTAAAGAGAGAAGAAGGAAAGCCATCTTGCACTCATTGCAAGAAAAGTGGTCACGATGATGAACATTGTTGGAAACTACATCCAGAAAAGAGACCGAAAAAGTTCGGTGCAAAGGGGAAGACAAAGACCATTGCTACAGTGCAACGAGATCTTGGTTCTGATTCAGGAGATGAAGGAAAGATCACAACGGTTGGAGTATAAGGTAAATATTACCTTCATGCTAGTTCAAATTCCAATAATGAATCTCATGATGATGAACGAAAGAGGAATGAATTATTTTATATAAGAGTTGTATCTAAACACACTAAGATAGATGCATTATTTGATCTGTGTTCCCAAGTAAACTTGATATCTGAAGCACTTGTCAAAAATATGGGTCTTGAAAAGAAACCACATCCAAATCCTTATCCTCTTGGTTGGGTATGTGATAAAGAAAAACTTAATGTCACCAAGAAATGTAGGGTCAGATTTTCTATTTCTTCAAAGTTGATTGATGAAGTGGATTTTCATGTTGTATCACTTGATATATGTGGCATAGTGTTAGGGACTCCTTATATTTATGATAGAAAAACAATCTTCTTTCATCTTGAGAACAAATACCACCTTACTAAGGGGGGAGTGGAATATATTGTTAGAGCCCACAGCATGAGGGTAAACACAACACTTGTTAGTGCGGGACAAATGAAGAGACTCATAAACATTAATAATAGATATGTACTCATGTTCGTAAGGGAGAAAGATGTCAAAACATCCGAAGGTTTCCAAGGATGTGATCCTTATCATAAGAAATAATTAATTGATATTGTTTCTAAGTATGATGATATTTTCCAGGAACCATATGGATTACCTCCTAAGAGGGAAATCCAACATGAAATACATCTTCAGCAGGATTATCCACTTCCTAATGTGGGCATGTACATGATGTCATTTGTAGAGATGAAAGAGATCAAGAAGCAGGTACAAGGCTTATTGGATCAAGGGGTCATTAGGCCTAGCACATCTCCTTGTGGTTCTCCGATCATGATGGTGCCAAATAAAGATGGCACATGGAAAATGTGTGTCAATTAACGGGCCTTAAATAAAATCATGGAGAAAAATTGATGCCCTCTTCCTCGTATAGATGATTTACTTGATCAATTAAAGAATGTTTTTTATTTCACTAAGTTGGATTTGCATAGTGGATACCATTAGATTAGGGTTGCAAAACATGATGCATGGAGGAATGCCTTTAAAATCAAACAAGGATTGTTTGAGTGGTTAGTTATGCCATTTGGGCTTTGTAATGATCTGACAACTTTCATGCATGTGGTGAATGATGTATTCATGTCATTTCTAGATGATTTTGTGATTGTATATTTAGACAACATTCTTATATTTAGCAGGACTTGGGATGAACATGTAAGGCATGTAAATCAAGTATTGTATACTTTGCAAAGGGAAAAGTTGTATGTAAAATTTTCCAAATGTGAATTTGTTAACACTACACTTGTGTACTTAGGTCATATTGTAGGGGGAGGAAAATTAAAAATCGATCCTTCCAAGATTGATGTAATTGTAAATTGGCTTGAGACCAAAAATATAAATGAAATATGGAGCTTCTTAGGTTCAGTCCAGTATTGGAGGAGGTTCATTTCAAACTTCTCCTTTATAGAAGATCCTTTGCATGCCTTAACCAGTGTGAAGAACACTTTTCAGTGGGGAGGAAAGCAACAAAAATATTTTGACACTTTGAAGGAAAATATCAATACTACACTAGTATTATCACTGTTGAATCTTCAATAGCCCTTTGAGATTGATATAGATGACAATAGATACGCCATGGGTGCAGTATTGATGCAATATCGTAAGCCTGTATGTTACCACTCTGAAACTTTTAACCAAGTTGTTGTTAACTATATCCTACATATAATAAAGAGTTGTATGCATTATTTCAAAGCCTAAAGAAATGGAAGCACTAATTGTTAGGGAAGGAAACAATCATACATATAGATCATCAATCCTTACAGTATCTCCAAGAAAAAACCAAACAGTAACAATCTTAGCATTACAAATAGATGGGTTTTCTACAACAATTTCATTTGGTAATCAAGTATTGTTAAGATCCAAAGACTGAATACAAAAGTACCACAACAGATATAGAAGAACAATATAGAAAATCACCACTTTATTTTATCAAACCCTTAAGGTAGGGCAACACCATACAATGGATCCTATTATGGAAGGGATACTCTCTTGTTCACTTGCCTCTTCGAGGGGGCATCCTCCTATTGAGCTACTGCTCCAAATACAATATTTCTCTTCATGTCTCATTACATTGCTTGAGACCCTTTATATAGTGCTACCATCACCTAAGAACATTCTAGAGGAGGAATCTTCTAGAAGTAGAACCTTCTAAGAAGTCCTCTTACATTT